>CAJNIZ010042817.1:0-35881 GCA_905231905.1 Symbiodinium pilosum
ACCACGCTATTGTGGACTTTTCCAAAACCATGTTTTTCTTCGGAAGACCCATTTTTCAAGGTTCCGATGCCTTTGGTGTATAGTCCCCCTTAAGTAGATAGAATATGGCTTCGGGTATATTCTAATAAGATCCCCATATACCCCATAGTCTATCTACCTAAGGGGGACTATACTCAAATAGGGGTTCGGTTGCTTAGACTGGCTGTTCTCTTCTCTTTGCTTCTTGTTTTTCTTATCTCTTTGGAATTTTCACAACAGAGCACGGAATTATCCCGTTCCTGCGTTGCTGTTAATCCGTTCAGACCAAAACTTCGCTACATTACGAGCCAATGTCGGGCGCGCATGAGCCTCTTAAAGCGTTAAGATGCGGTGGGCAATACACTCATGACTCTTGAGAGTCATATCCGATTTACAGATTAAGCGCATAACTTGAATCGAGGGTGTTGCCTAAGTTGCTTACATAAGTCCAGGAGCTGTGCACCAATGGGCCCTACCCCTAAACCCCTAAATCCCTGAATCCTAAAGCCCTGAATCCTAACCCCCAAACCCCCTAAACCCTAAATCCCGAAACCCTAAGACCCCAAAACCCTACATCCTATAACCCCCTGATGTGTGGCTTTTGGGTTAAGAGCTGGGCGCTAACCCCCCGGGCCGTAGGCTCCCAGACCCCAGAAGCCTTGAAGGCTCAAGCCTCCCTGCAACCCCAATATCTTACAGGTTCATAGTAATAGGGTTTAGGGTGTTTAGGGTGTTTAGGGTTGAGGGCTTAGGTGGGTGCATACTAGGAATCCTGCATGACCCTCAGTACCTTATACGTTGGGAATTCTAGTACTATAGTATTATAAGGTCATGCTTTTTTTAAAGTAATCAACAGTAGCAATAGGTTTGGGTTTAGGGTTTAGGCTTTAGGTATAATCCATAAAGCTGTCAGAAATTGGGGTTACAGGTAAACCCTAGATGATAGCGTGGCTCCTTGAACTTGGAAGAGATGGTCTAGGTTGAAGGGTTTAGGGGTAATATTGACAGCCTTAAACCCCAAACTCTAAACCCCTAAACCCTGAGCCATTACGTCTCCGCCGCGGATCTGCTCAAAAGCAGCGCGTGTGCGCTTAGACTTTCCGAACACATGGTGGAGTTCTCTGCATGATCATACCTTAGGAGCTTAACTTCAACAAGCCCGAACCCTCTCTAGCAGTGCCTATAGGGTTTCACCTGAATTGCATATGTACATATATATATATACATATTCTTACATCTCCGTAGTTCTCCGGAAATATCACCACCTGCAGCAATGGGTTGCGCAGCTGGGATACCCATCCATCCGAACGATGCTCAGGCTTCAGGGCTACATAATGCGGCAGGTAGGATAAAGGGTTTCGGGTTTCGGCATCTAGGGCAAATTTGAGAATCCAAGGCTTACCCAGACCTTCCATATACCTAAATCATGACGTATGCAATCTCCGGGTTTGAGGACGTTATTTGGGTATTCGTGGGCATCTTAGAGTTTCAGATTGGATTGAGGGGGCACACATCGTGGGTTAGTGTTTTTGGGGTGTAGCGTGTGGCGCAGGGTAGGGCTGCTGGGTGCCTTTTCTTTCAAGGTCCCCATGGGGAGCTAAGGGGGGCAGGACTGGGTCCGGATCATACCTAAGGGCTCAGGAATTTGGATTAAGGGTTAAGGCATCCATCTGCTTTTTCTATCTCTTTGGCTATCTGCCACAGTTAACCAGCTGCTTAGCCTGCTTAGCTATCTACTGGGCCAAGTATCCTGACTTTACGCTTAAAGGTGTTAATAACACATCTATATATATATATACATATATACATATATGTATATTTATATTTATGGAACTATGGCTTTCTTTCAGGCGTTGGAACTATTTGCAGGTTGAGAATGCCTCTCTCTGAACCTATTTGCCTACGGTATCTATGAGATAGGTTCCCTCGACCTTTCAACCACCGTCTTTTGGCCCACTCTTAGGGACCCGGTAGCCCCTGTTTAGTAAAGGGTACACAGCTTGAACTGACCAGTACTCTGAAAAAGCGCGAGGTAAACGGATGTCCAGATACTTTTATCATCTTAAATCTTAAGACTCTAAACCCCAAGCATTGAATTGACACAGCGTAAGACCAGAAAATCCACATCCTAAAGCGCTAAATCCCTCAACCTTGTAAACCGAACAAAGCCCTAAGCCCCAAAGCGTGCACGCCCCTGAGCCTCAGATCGGAACACTCTCAACGGGATTCTGCAAATTGCGTTGTCGTCCGTGTGCAGTTGCATGGGCTTAGGTTTTAGGGGAATTATTTAAAGCATTCCATAGAGGAAATAATCTCTTGTTGAGTTTACATGATCTCAGCACCCTGTGCCGAAAACTGGATGTTATATGTAGCTATGCGTATGTAATTCAGTCCGGAAAGAGGGTAATGCTGAAGACTTCGAAGCCCGGGCTAGCGAGCGGTTGATAGCCTTCAGAATGGGAGATCTTGTGGGGGCATACACCACCCCAAATTAACGTGGAGCCCCATATGATATAATGTAACCCTTTTTGTCAGGGACAGCAGTCCTTCCAGGGCTCATCTTGAAGTTTCATGTGAGGTTTGGGGAGGGTAAACCTTGCGGCTCAAGCATGAAGGCATCAAGGAGCCAACATGATTTTGTTTCGTCTCTTATGCACGCGAGAACCGGGAATCCCGGATACTGAGCTCTCTCTCTCTCTCTCTCTGAAGCCCCAACCTTCCAATGATTTTTGAGGGGTGCCCTCAAGCAGATGCTTTTCAAAAGTAAGGTCCTCCCACATTCCCAAGACGTCATCAGGACTTCGCCCAAGAACTCGGTTCAACAAACGGTATCATGACAGACAAGGCCTCACCCACAGCTTGAGAAGGATTTTAGCCTGGAACCTCAAACGTAAGTGCCAGCAGTTAGGGGACATATTTGCCACTCCTCGACACAGTTTGACCAAAAAACGAATGTTCAGACTATGTGCAGGCACCGCGACAGACACCAAATGGCCACCGCCTTGCTGTGGCTGCACCGCAGATGATGCAGGCGAACGCGCCGAAGAAGAGCCGGAACTTACAGCTTCTGGTAGAGTCTTGCTTGAGCAGATGCCCCAGAGATCCAGGTATACAAGAAGTATGTACCCACATTGGGCTCTGAAGTCTGTATTACCTACATTGGGCTATTTGGATCCCTATAGGGATGGGATTTCTCAGGTTTGGGGTTTAGGGCTTCGGGTTTGTTGTCTCGGGTCTAGGGATCCTTCCAAGTAATTACTTTCCGGTGCTATGCATGTACTCGTATGCTCTACGCTCGGCCCTCATCCCTGAATACAACAACGCGTGGCTGGTATGGAAAAGCGCGACCCTTAAACCCACTGGCCAACACTGAAGGCCGAAAGCATGGGTCAAGTGGTATTTTGAGCACTTGCTTGCAAGTTTACAAGCTAGTAGAGTCAGAAAGCCCAGCCGCAAACCTACAGAAAAATGACAAAAACGTTTTCGAGTGCCCGCTTGTTGAACTTTGTGAAATGCTGACGGCACCATTCGTGTGCTTCCAAAGCTGCGAACGTCTTCGACATACGGCGAGGTGAGGGTCAGCAAAAGTGGCCTGTAAGCCGAGTTTACCTACTGACGGGCCTATCTTTGTCTCTCGGAGGTAAAAGGGGATCGCAAGTTTTTCCAGGGTGAAAGGGGATTATAAGAGCAGTGGGCCAACATCGACCTCTGTTCCTAAACCCTAAACCCTAAACCCTCTGTTCATAAATCTTAGCCCCTGGACAGGTGGTACTTCAGGATCCAAATTTAATGCAACCCCCATGCGGCCAGTTGATATACACTAAACGTTCCCGGGTCCAGTTACCTAGATAATAGGTTCTGGGTGCCATATATATACGTATAGTTACATAGCCCAGTAACCTACTGTTTAGGTAACTGGCCCTAAACCTAAAACCCTGAACCCTAAACCTGGAGGGATTCTCAATTCTGTACAGTCGTATCATCGTGAGAAAGTTGATCAATAGGGGTGGTGGTTTCATCGTTAGGCGATTCTTTAGTTTAGGCGTGCGGCTGTCACATGAAACTTTCCAGTCCGCTCTAGCTGCACTGGTTCGCGACGGACGCAGGCTGTCTGAATGCCTCTCAATGGTACGCCCATACCCTCAAGGGTGTACGGTTGTTGGGCATCACCTCAAACAGGTTGAGACATTGGGGTTTCAGGGCTACATTAAAAACACAAATTTGGGGGTATTTCAGACCTATCTGTCGGGTTACATGTCCCCGAGGTGGTCGCGGGGCGGGTTGCCTGTTTTTCTTGGGTGTGTTGCCTGCCCCTCCCAGGTGCACCCGCAATAGTCACTGCTTTGCTAGGACCTTTTCCAACAAGCCCCACACGAAGTCCGTCGCCCAACCCTGGACCCCAAACCCTAACTCCTCTACCCCAATTGTAACAGCAGGAGCAGAAGGTCCGCTTCAAAAAGGAGAACATAAACCAAACCCTTGGCGTTTCAATGAGTTCCATATCGTAACCCACACTGTCACACGGGTGCTTCCGAAAACTGCCCGCCCGCACCCACGAATGTACCACCAACATATCACCAGCCCAGGTTGCAGGGTTCCCGAAAAGGGCCCTGTAGTGATTGCAAACCCAACATGTTGTCAAAAACTCGTCCAACAATCAGCGGCAAGTACCTCTAAGAGTGCCCAAGGTTCTGGTTACCCTAAACCCTTAAATCTCTTTTTCCCCTGCTCTTCAAGCCTCAACCCCGAAACATCCCCAAACTCCACACCTTATTCACCCTGGGGTTGGCATTTGCGATGTTCAAGCAGATTCCCTTGCTTCAGGGTATTGAGTAAAAAGCTATTACAAGCCCCCGATAATACGGTGAAAGCTGAGTTATGAGTACACGCTTCACTTGGGCTTGTAACCCTAAACCCTGAAACCCTACGACCCTGCAGCCCTAACCCATTATAGTAGTTTCCATTTTCTTTTCCATTATCCCGAATTTATAACCGCTATATAACCGCTATATAAAACCCTGAACCTAAACCCAACTCTACTCCAAAGCCCTTGAACCCTAGGAGTCGTCCTGGGATTCGGCAACATGGAATCGTAACATCCCGAAGGGCGTGCCACGCCAGCCTCTTCCTCAGGCAGTGAGCAACCTTTTACGGCTCTGGGTTTAGGGTTTTAGGGCTTTGGGTTTAGGCTTTAGGGCTTTTAGGGCTTAGGGTGCAGGGTTTCAGGGTTTAGGGTTTAGGGTTTAAGAGTTCTAAGCTCTGAGCTTTGGGCCCGTAGTTGGATGCTTATGTCCCATAAGTCAAGGTTCCTGTTTTGTTGTTTGTTGTTTGGTGGGGTTTGGGGGTTCGGTAGGGGAAAACCCAAGAGATAACCCGAGACCCTCTAGCATTATACAGTCGATTATAGTGTGTATGGATGTCACAGGTCTTTGTAACATGCATTTGTTGGGCTTAAGGTCGGGTTTTACATGGTGATTTCACAGCGTACTTTACAGAACCTCAAGACTACGCTAGCTGGACCCCCCCCCACCACCCACTAATAATGACTATAAGGGATAATACGGGTATGTCAGGCTCCTCTTCTATTCCTCTTATACTACTACTACAGGGTGGGGGAGTCCTCCCAAGGTTTAGAGGGTTAGGGTCTAGGAGTCCTCCTAAACACTTACATCTGCTTGTTTGTGGGTGGTTGTCAAAATTGTGGTCCCTTTTTGAGTACCCTAAATATTAGGTGCCGTAGAATAATAGGGATCCCAAAAAGGGACCATCATTTTGACAACCAAGCGAGTAAGTAAGGCCGAATCGAGTTCTGCACGAGAAGCACATCAAGACCATGAACCAATTCCAGAGAGAAGTGGAGGTGGCTAGGAAATCCTATCACCGTGGTTTACTGGGTTGCTGTTAAGGAACTTAAATTAAGTTGCCATAATGGGTATGTATAGTACATAATAGGGTTTCCCCAATATAGTAACTTAATTTAAGTTCCTTAACAGCAACCCAGTTTAGGGGTTTGGGAGGTTTAGGGTTTAGAGGTTCGGGGGTGGTTAGGGTTTAGGGTTTTAGGGTTTACAGTAGGGTTTAGGGGCATGCAATTGTGGTGGCTTGGTCCCTGTGGGTTAGTATGGAATAAGGAATGTATTCTACTGGGGTTCTATGGCGATGATCTTCCCTTTAGTAGCAAGCTAAGAGATGTGCTGGAATTTGGTTTTCGACAGGCCGATTCAAGCTTCTGAATATTGCGCCCGCTCTACATGGTCGGTTGTCAAAATTGTTGTCGCGTTTGCGGTGCCGAGTCTAAGGTGCTTCAGATAGCCAAAAGTGGACCTAGTTGTGACACCATAAACCCCCCTCCGCGCGGCCGCCACAAGTCCCTGAAGCATGAAACAGTTGAAAACCTTACTACTCAAACTTGCCTATGGCAGAGCCTGAGAACTGAGAGCCATTTTCCTATTACCCCTGAACCCTAAACCATTTACCGTGGGCCTTGCATTTCACAACCGCTAAACCCAAACCCTTCCAACCTCAAAACTCTGGTGAAGATGGGCGCTATGTCCTACTCTGTTCTCTACCAGCCCCAAGCCCTGCATGGGTTTAATGCTTAGAGTTTAGGGTTCCAAGTGTATGCCAGGTGCAAAGAGGCTGAAAGCCTCGCGAGTTAGCTTGCAGAAGCTGGAAAGCTTATTGCTTGTCAGTAGGGAATGGGAAATCAACTGGGGGATTTAAAAGGGTTTAAGGTTTATAGGGTTTAGGCTTGCATGGGGTTATCTAGGTACCCCAGTAGTACCCTCTTTCTTTTGGGGTCTCCTTACTAACGCTGAACAGTAGGAAAAAGGGTACCCTTATTACTCAGGGGTTACTGGAGGACCTGGTTATAGAGGTACGTAGGGAGCCCTAAAAGTGGATGAGACTGGGGTTGATAGTGTAATGAGGTATTAGAAGATCCTGGGCTTGGTATATAAGTGGAGAGGGTTTAGGGTAGAGAGAGAGAGGGAGAGGGGCAGAGAGCGAGAGAGAGCGAGAGCGAGAGCGAGAGAAGAACATCAAGGAGAGAGAAGGAGACCCTATTCCGCAGAACATGGAAGCAACAAAACTACTGCATTCTACTGGGGACGATTCACGGGCTGCCTCAGGAATCCATTCCTAAATTCCCTACTGACACAAGGGTTTGAGGTTTGGGATAGGGAGGGGGCAATTTAGGGTGTATGGTTTAGGGTTTCGAGGTGCTGATCCTCACAACCTTTTCAGGGATCATACGAGAAGGTGTGCCAGGGTCTCTTCACGCGCTTGCTGGCATGTTTCAGAAGCTTTTCGTAGAAGCCTGGACACTTGCCAACAGTACTCCTGCATAACCCTTTTTAACTGGAGCATAACAGACTCATGTACCCCAACACCCTACCCTAACTATTTGGACCCTATGTTAGGTTGAGGGCGCAGACCCTTGTTCCCACAAGAAGCACCACACCAAAATGGGCCTGCAAACTCCAAAAACTCGATCTCACCTGATGAACCGAACACTGACAACCCCAAACCAGTCTGTCCTGTTCGTTGTTCTTTAGGGCTTGGGGTTTGGGGTAGTAGGGGGCCTTTAAGAGTGGCCGGCTTCCAATTTTCTTTGACCCTGAACCCTCGACACTAACCCTGTAAACCCTAAACCCTAAACCCTAAGCCCTGAACCCTAAACCCTGAAAACCCTGAAACCCCTCGACCGTAAGCTCGTAGGTGGCACCAGCAATGTTCTCTGACATCATATCTGCCAGACGGCAAACGAGCTGCGATAGATCCTTGGCCTCATTTTCTGTGGGTTGAAAGGCTTCAGGTTCAGGGCTTAGGGTTTATGGGCTCATAGGGTTTAGGGTTTAGGACTTTAGGGATTTGGGACTTACGGATTTAGGGCTCAGGGTTTATGACGGGGCTTAGGGTTAAGGACTTAGGTTCAGGGCTTCGGGTTTAGGACTTAGGATTCAGGGGTCAGGTGTTATGGGGCTTAGGGTTTAGGGTTAAAGTTGTACTTAGGGTTCAGGGCTGGGGGGTCATGAGGCTTGGGTTTAGCGTCTAAGACTTCAAGGCTTATGGTTTGGGGATTAGGGTTCAGGGAGTTCAATGTAGAATGTAGACGCCTGAAGAGTACTAGCCCTATGCACTTACGGTTCAGAACCCTTATAAGTAGTATGCAATAAACCCTGCCCCCGAACATTATATTTGAATTAGTCTGTGAGGTTCCGACACTACGGGGTTCGAGGCTTCAGGGTGTGGGGTTGCGAATTTGGCTTTGGGTGCAGATCGAGTAATGCGGTATTGGGTAACAAATTACAATTCTCACTCACATTAGATAAGGCAGCTAACAGGCTAACAAAGCCTTTTTAGTAGGGGAGGAAGGAGCAACCAAGGAAGTTATCAACTTGAAGTGGGCGCAGTTAGGGTTCCCGCTGTGGCACCGCGCACCCCAACCAAACGTCCCCAGACATAGACGCTGAACCCCAAACCCTGGCCAAAACCCGCCCAAAATTCCGGGCATAAACCCCATACAATTTCCATAAACCCTATTTTGGGAGAGAGCGAAGTTTGGGATCCTGCATTAGGGCATTAGGGGTTGAGAGCACAGGGCTTTTGCTGAACAGTGCTTCCAGACTCTGACTGTGAGGCTTTGGATTGGGAAGAGGGGCTTAGGGTTTAGGGCTTAGGGGTGAGGTTGAGAAGTTGGTCTTTGCGGCTCATTGTTTATGAATTCCTTTCTTGTATTGGGAAAGAGGACGGCAGATTTTTGCAGCATGCAGCATGGGAACTTTCAGTACTTATGCCTTCGTCTCTGACC
The DNA here is from genome assembly GCA_905231905.1 of Symbiodinium pilosum. Lineage (NCBI taxonomy): Eukaryota > Dinophyceae > Suessiales > Symbiodiniaceae > Symbiodinium > Symbiodinium pilosum. Next base: position 8,831 of record CAJNIZ010042817.1, read on the forward strand.
TCGTAAATCTCTTAAGTGAAGGGCTTGGACGTAAGGCTTAGTGCCAGAAATTGTCAGTTCAGAGGCACGAACACTGACTGTCTTTGCCATCCTGCCTGACCTGAAAGATTGCCCTTCGTCATTTGCTGCTCCTTTTAAGGGGGGCAATGTGGCACTCCATGTTAGTTTTGTTCAACGTAAGTACCTTAGTTCCAAGATGTAGTTGATAGTTTTCAGTGTCTTCAGGTTCGTCAGCGCATCACACCGTAAGGCTGATTCTTGTAACGGTACCCTAAACCTTAGACCCTGAACCCTAAGCCCCACACCCTATAAACCCTAAACCCTAAGCCCTAAACCCTAGACACTAATCACTCAACCGCAGGCCCTAAACCTCAAACCCCGAGCCCTAAACCCGAAACCCTAAACCCCAAGCCCTAAACCCTAAGCCCTAAACACTAAGCCCTAAGCCCTAAACGCTGAATCAACCCTAAGAGTCTGCTTCGCCAAGGTTGAGTTGTCGCCGCATTGCGCCATCTGGCGCAGGTATAGGACATCGTCGACAGAATCCCACTCAGGCTCCTCCAGGGCAAGCAGAGCACAGTAATCATATACCTACCATGGGCATTTCCCAAAAGAGGCGTGCAGAAGACAGACCCCAGAACAGTGGGATCAGCATGGTGCCCACGAACAAGGCAGTTTTACTCTGAAACAGCTGAGTCAAGACAATTTTGCTTCCTAGCCCCCAAAACCGACGGATCCTCACAAGCAGTGTTAGGGTTTAGGGGTTAGGACAGTATGAGGTACTCCAAATTCTAGCTGACAACAGTTTTAAGAAATGTGACCACTTTGATTCGATTCTGTTCTGTGGTAACTTCAACGCTTGGCTTGTTACATTATGATATGACTGTCATAGGGTCGTTGGTTATCGCTGTTCAGGTCACCACAAATTCATAACCTCCCCCCCCTGACTCACCCCTAGACCCCCTAATGTTGAAGAGAGGCTATCATATAACAGACCATATACATTGGAAAACTATGTGGTACAGGGAGGTAACAGGGTAGGTGATTTTTGGCGTGAGGGGGTTACATTAAGACGCCCTGGAGCCCTCGGATTGCATTTTTCATACCTCGGACCATTGCAGAAGTTGCACCCCCTGAGCGTGCAGGTACGGGTTGTTGACGGTGTAGGCGTAAAAGAGAGGAGGGCTCCGCAGGATAGGATGTTTGGGCTTCCAGGGTGATATCGGCCTGGGCCGCGTTGGCGGGCACCATCAACAACCACGGATCAGCCGGTTCAGGTGACTAGTGACTAGCGGTATGCGGACTGGTGAGTATACTACTGGTATGCCATGAAGGTCCAAGTATTCAATCTTCATATACGTCGCCAACAAATTTGGTACATTGACCGATGCCTGCCCCAAGCCCAGATACTCAATTCTTGGGTGCTTGGACCGTTAGGGATGACATTAAGGTGCAGGGTTGGAAGGGAATAACATGAGTTCAGAAGTCTACCCCTAAACTACCCTAAGCCCTTAACCCCAAACAAAGTGAGCCGGGGCGTCGAGCAGCTGGTAGACGAGGCAGCAAGTCTTCCCTTCCGGCTGGCGACTAAGCTCCAGTCCCGCAGGCAGCTACGGGCTGCCAGCAGGTCGCTCCGTCACGTTCGCAAACCTTTGCGCTATTCAGACCCTCCAGATCATTTGTTTTTGAGTCCTGACAGTTACCCCCCTCCCTTGCCTTCCCAGGCCCCGATTCGCACCTCCTATACCCTGCCAGGGCCTTTCAGGGCAGGAACACTTGACCCCGAGGCCTTTCCCCCCCCTTCCTGTCACGCTTCCCAGGCCTTCCAGAGCCTCCCAGGCTTCCTGAACTTCACCATCCAGGAATTTCTGCAGATCGTAGGGCCTCCCAGCATCCCGGTCTAAGAAACCGTGAGGGAAGCTTCTTGTTGGTCTCCCCTCCCGCAGTCAAATTCAATATGCTAAACTCATCGGGCTTCGAGCCAACTCCAAAGCCAAACCTTGAGTCTCAATTCGACCACACCAGGCTCGTAGACCTCGCGCCTATCCTGACAAAGTTTATCCAGTTTCACAGAACACCAACTATACCTTGCCATGCTCGGGAGACCTCGAACTCGAACCGACCCCAACGCCCAACGCGAATGAGAGAACACAAGCGCGATCAGGGTTCAAAAGAGCCCTAAACCCCTAAAGGTTGAGGCAAGGGTGAAGCGCCAGCGTGGGCACTGACCCTGAAGGCAGCTTAACCTCCTAGGGGACCCCACATGTAGACCTCAATTTCGTCTTTAGGGTTTAGGGTCACAATTCAGACTCCCTGAAGAAGGACCCTTCTTTCTTCATTCTTGGAATTCCCACAAGGAACCCCAAGAGAGTATCTGCAGCGCCTGCTGTCCTTATTTGTGTTTAGTGTTTAGGAGTTTTGCGTTTCTTGGTGTAGCAGGAGGTTGAGGTTTCAAGCTGAGGGCACTTGCAAACCAGCGCTGAGGGCTTGCAGGGGCTGCGTCTGTGTCTGAGGAAAGTGTTTATTTGCTTGCGTCACTGCGGACATCGCCCGTCCCCGATTGAAGCGCTGAGACTCTTCCCATACCCTCCACAAAGTTCTCCTGCAACGCCACGGAGCCCATTGTTTGAAGGAAGGTAAGCTTGTATTCCACCTTAAACCCGAGGCCCAAGACCCTGAACCCAAGCTTCATGGGCCCCTTTGTGGATTCATTTTAGTTTTAACCGTTGTTTGGCTTTTTTGTTGCATCTTGGGACCTGCCCTTCAAGCAACGGGATGAATACCGACTGGACTCACTTCAGCGCGAAAGCTGCACGCATACAAGAGTTGGTTTTGGGTTTAGGGTCTAGAGTTAAAAGCAACCTCTTCTACCCATCCCTAAGATACGAATTGTGGAGATCCTTACGTCCCATACAATCCCCAAGAATGTCGTAGTAATAGTCTCCATTGATTTTTTCATGTTTTCAGCGCCTACTTGCAACAAGCAAGCAAGTCCTGAAGACCTTGAACCCGATGCCCAAACGTTCCTACAATCGCCCAGCTTCCATGTCATGTCCATTTGATGATCCAAGTGTGTTTTCACTCCCTTTACTTCGAGCAACCGCCTCGCCCCCCAAAAAACACCTTGACCTTCATTCATCCCTAAATCCTAAACCCTAATCCTTAAACCCGAACCCCCAAACCCTAGATCCTAAACCAACAGGAGACGGGAAGTCTTTTTCTGGGCTGTAGGGGATCTAAGGTGGAAGGGTTGGATGACTTTCTGAATTAAGGACATGGGAGTGGTTCAAAATACCTGTCCCCGAATGGCCAGAAGCTAGGTTTCACATTTTTTCAGGATCTCTCTCCTTAAGGAACTGTATCCCCAATAGTTCCTCCCTTACAAGGATCTTTAGAACAGACCTCAGATGCAGGTGTTCTGCTGAAGTTGTTTGTTCGGGGACTGGGTCCCTGGCCGTCCCAGCTAGATGGTGCAGAGTGATGTCTGCAGTGGCTCCTGTATTTGATGAACCTTCAAGTGAGGACTTCTCAAGACTGTGGGTCCCTTGTCGGGTTCCGTAGAGTCAGCGCTAAGATGTTATAAAGGTTCGTTGGGGGGGGGGACTCTAGTTTTGAGAGACTGAGCCTCCAGCTCCAAAAGGCCGCAAACCGTAAACCCTACACCCTCAACTCAAAACCACCAAACCCCTAAAACCTAAATCCTAAGCCAGCAGACACAAAGCGCAAGCCTGGAGGCTCAACGATTTTTCGAAATTTTTAGACTCAAGCTCCCTCATCTTCAGGGTGGCGAGCCACCAAAGCAGCCATAATCTAGAAGACTGATTGCCAACATAGGGTTTGGGGATGATGCAGAAACAAATCGAAACGCTCATGGTATAGGTTAGGTTGGGCCCACCCAGTAATCTTAGCGTATTAGGAAGTATCCCTCCCGCAATGAATGATTGGAGCGGGCTTCACCGAACGTATACAGGCTTAACGCGTAGGACTCCAAACAGACCTGAAATGATATTGGGAATCGCTTTGTCCTCTGCATAGAAAGCCGGCAGAGTCTACACCCCGCAAACGGAAGCCACAAAATGCTGCAAAGGCCTAAACGCTCAACCTTAAATCTATAGGAACTACAACTACTTGGTGCTGTGTAAGGCTTCGGGTGGCCTATACCGACTCTGGGTAAGGACCTTCCCAAGTTATACGCAGATGGTATCCGAACATCTCCTATAACCCCTAAACTACCCTGGTTAGGTACAGGGTTTAAGGCTTATAGGTTCTTTGCGCGAAGAGCTTCCATCGCCAAAGGGTTAACGTTTCATATTGTTTCATAGAAGACAGGGTTTAGGGTTTATGGTTACAATTGAATTATTAGATGGGACTTGGGAACGTTTGAATGTTTTTGCTGTTGAACACTTACTTTGCTTCCCTCGACCGCTTGCATGCACCAAGATGATATTGCCTCCAAGACGAACGAACCCGTGGACGTGTCACAACTGCTGTATTTGTATTTGTATTATTATTTGAGCTTCACCCTTGATAAACCCTGAAATACTCCCCCACATAAGTATTCGTACTTCGAGTAGAGTAGCAATACTAGGCATAGATTTAGCAGTAGCAGGAGGAGGAATAGTAGCAGCATGAGCTTTGCCCTCAACCGTGCACTGGCAAGTGCCACCCTGCGGGCAATATTGTCGGATCTCGAACCTGTGGCAATCGCAAGGCCTCGCATTACAACATGGAGCTGAAACCCTAAGCCCCTGAGCCCTCAAGAGCCTAACGTTCCCCCAAAACTAACTTAGGGTTTAGGGCGTATGGAACACCATCTGAGCTATCGTCTAACCTCCTTAAACGGGTTAATTATTTCGGCGATGATATAGGGCAGCATTATAGGGTTCATTAAGGGGGATACTAGGAGTTAAGACAATAGCTTATGAGGTAAGGGTTTTGTTATGTTTTGTTTTTTGATGACAGTGCAACGGGTTCCTTAGAATGTTGGTGATTATGTATCAGCAATCTATATAGGAAGGGTAAGCCCTAAACACTTGAAACCCTAAACTCTGGGAATCATAGCAGCACACCATGCCAAGGTCAGGCAGGATTTTGGTAGCACCAGTATGTATCCAGTTGGCGGCTCCGACATGCTAGGGCCTCTTTGTTCAGACCTTCCTGACATGCTCATGAGATTCCATGGCGCCCCTCAAGCCTGACTGCGCGAAACTTATCATTCAGACTCCTTCGCAAGTTCAGGGCGTGATTGCCTTGTCGAGAAAGTGTTTATCCTTCATAGTTTTGGTGGCCCTGAAGAATAGAAGCTCAAGCTGCAAGTGAATGTGAGAAAAAATGAACTACCCATCCCACTGAAAGGAGTAGCCGGCAAACCCTAAGCCCTGTAAACCCTAAACCCTCTAAACCCTAAACCCTAACAATTTGGGAGGTTGCTCCTCCCTATATCATCATCAGCAGAGCGGTCCCTACAAGCCCATGTTTTTTTTCTCTGTGTATCCTCAGGTCCTATGGTTAGGGTTTAGGGTTTAGGGTTTGGGTCCCTACGACGGTGCTCCGCTTTGAGAAATCTATATAAATCCCAGGAAATTCTCAGCCCAATGTTTCTCTTCAATTTTTTTCTAAGACCTGCCTGCGCCCAAATTGGGAACTATGGCAGTGTAGTCAGTGTAGTATACCCATTGGAAAGTAGGATTTTGTCCACGTAGATAGGTGTCGTGAACGCGGGATTTGGCGACAAGGTTCATGTGGCTGGCGCGCAGGACCTTGATCAAAGCTTTCCATGAGGCCCAGGTACCTAATGGTTGGCGGCTTACAACAATAGGTTTTGGATGAGTAAGATGCGGATTGCTGAGGGCTGACTACATGATTCCAAGGCGAGGGGCAAAACACCATACATTATATTTATTGTTATGAACCGTGTGAATTCGAGTGGTCCATAATCATAAACCATGTCATGTCCATTAATTACCTTCCTCATGCCTCTTATATGTTAGGAGGAACCCTCACGCTGTAAAAGTGACTATGAGGGAAAATACGGATTATATTATAAATTAGGGTTCTATCATTTTCCTATTTTACAGAGTGGCGGTTCCTCCTAACCAATTTGGTACAGTTATAGGCAGCCGGTATCTCGACGTTTTTAGGCTTTGCATGTGTGACTGGCGCTCTCAACTAGGGATGTTCACATAAGCCACCCGCCAAAAAAACGTTCAAACCTTTTTGTGGAAGGTTCCCAGGGAGATGGAACAAAAAGCTACTGCCAAGACCCTAAACCCTAAACCCATTAGACTTGAGATTCCGGGCCGCGGAGGACATCTTATGCTTCGCCAAGCAAAGATGGAAATCCATATAGGCACCTATTGGAAGGATGGTAGTTATATGTATAGGACTCGTTTCGAGGAGTTCCATGTTCGTCCGTGTGAGTGTTATGAATTGGAAGAAAATTTTCAGGACATTCTCTCAATTAGCCTGGAACCCTGAACCCTAAACTCTAACTTCATATTGAGTCAGGTTTTGGGCTTTGGGGTGCCGTGTTTGCTTGGTGGGTCTAGACCATGCTTCTGCCTGCAATTTGTTGTGGAGCTGTGTAATGAAACTGAAACGAGCTCAGGAATGTCCCAAATGTCATGTACTCCATAAACCCTAAATCTAGACCTGATTGCAGCAGAGCTTCCTTTGTATTTCAAAATTGTCTCCCTGCTCTGCATGGTACAGACGATGGCTGCCTTGCAGCCCGATTCGGATCATGCCGCAGGGTGTGTTCGGGTTTGGGGTTTACGCACAAGGGTAGTTTTGAAAATAACTGTAATTTAAATTAGCCTCAGTCCCTGTAAATGTATGTTACTCATAAAGTCATAAAATGTAATGTTTATAGGGCCCCCCAAGCTTGCCCAAGCTTAGGGAACAGGGTGAGTGGGATACCCCGAGCTCAGAGAGCCCTCCTTAGTAGAGGGGTTCCTGAGAAAGACCCACAGCATTGAACTAAGACATCTATACACACACGGAGCATCATGAGAAAGCACTCCTGCTACTTCCTGCTAATACTTGCTACTTCACATATCATAGAGCCCCAACAGCGTCAAGTTCAAATCGCCCAAGCACCGCACATACGTATGTATCGATACACTTATGTGTGTGCACCTTTGTAAATACATATACGTACGCATAGGTTTAAGCCAAGATATATGTAATACGTTTACACATGTGTAAACTAGAAAATACTCCTTCTTGCTTGTTTTTTGTAACATGGTAAAAACTTGACACGCCTCAAAACTTTGGCTTCCTCCTGGCAGGTACTCAGAACATCAGAAGCCACATTACGGTTTAGGGTTCAGGGTTCAGAGAAGGCGGACCCACTTGGAGTGTCAGGGGGACTTAGTAAGTAGCTTATTAACCCCTATAACCCATATAGTAATCCTAAATATCGCCATGTTCAATTTGCTTCCTAAGTTACCCTGACCCTCCAAGCACAATCGACGGCTCGGAACTTCGGGCAACCCCAAACCCTAGACTCACTGCCAACAGCTTAGCCATGCTGAGTCGTTGGCGGCATCGCTTCTTTTCATTCCTGATGCTGCTTCAGGGACGTGTGAGCGATTGTAAGTATTTAATCGGTGACACATGGTCACAAGGGGGGCTATTCAGACTGGACCTGGCAAGCACTAATAATTTGGGGTGTTGTCCCTCAGATGTTCCCGACGAAAACCTCCATGTTCATACTGGTATTGAGTACTTATAGGCGACCACTTACTGGGGGTTTGTAGGGGATGATATTCCTTCCTTCCCTACGTACTAAGAACCAGTAAGAAACACTGTGACATTCTGGGACTTGCTTGGGACTCTGGGCTACGAAGGGGATCGCATAAGCGAAGACGGCTTTTGTTCGAAGAGCTTCCCGTGCATGTCGGGTTTAAGGTTTAGGGTTTAGGGTTCAGGGAGAGAAATTCTTGTGTGGGCAGGGGCTTCGTAAATGGGGTAGTTTTCAAGATTTGCTGCCCAGAAAGAAATAGTGTGTGTCCGTATAACAGGCCTATACAAAGAAGGCGACATGAGGATTGTCAGCTTTGAGTCGGTTAAGAATAGACTTTGGTGCAAATTCTGGGAGCCGTGTTTGATCTCTACGCGTGCAAATTGTTGAGCCGGTTTGTAGCTGCTTGGTTCAGCTTTCTGTGGTCATCATGCTTTGACGAGGGTTCAAGAAGTTGGTAAGCAGTCAAGCTTGAGGTTGAAAAGTCCTGGCCCTTAACCCTCAATAGGCCCCAAAACCCCAACCTCCAGGATGAAGGGAGTCCCTGAGATGGCAGCACAGGGCTGCAGAAGCACAATCTGCCTTTGCAGCAGCCGTTTTTTCTGTGCGCAAGGCTTCGCGCAGATCCACAGGCTGAACTCCACTCGCTAAAAAAAAGCAAGCATCAAACCAAACGTTTCTAATTCGAAAGAATTTCTCAGCGAGCCGCAAAGCTGCTGCCCCTGATGCCCTGCCAAACACCGACCTTCTGGCTGAGGTGGGTAGACTTGACTAATGTTTACAGTGTAAAGAAGATTGGGGCTTAGGGTTTAGGGTAGGTTTCATGAGGGCGTATACTGCAGAGGAGGTAAGGGGTAGAGTTTGGGCTTCAAACCCTAGACCCTAAACCTAGTTTTGAGGCTTTGGGGTTCAAGGCACAACTCTTGGGCTCAGCGCCGGCTGCGTCATAGCATTCTGCCGCAAGATGCACAAGGAACCTCTGGAAGCAGGACAGGTTTGAACATTTAGGGTCTAGGATTTTAGGGTTCAGGTTTCAGGGCTTAGGGATCCTAAACCCTTCATCCCTAAATCCTAGGCCCACCCCTGAGTCTCGTTGGTGTTTCTTGAAACAACCCGCCTAATTGGAACCCCGGATTTCTTCTACAATCCTAAAACTGTATATAGTCCGAGGGTTGTCTTGTTTTGCATGGAAGGCACCCACCGCGCGCTAGGAAATGATTGAAATCTGTGGGAGTTGGAATGCCAGAGAATGAATTGACAAAAGGAGTCCTGTCACAGTGTTTGTACGGCTAACAATCAATCAGACTTTCCATATTACAAGATTCAACCTTAGGCCCTATGGTTTAGGATTTCGGGTTTAGGGTTTAGAACCCTAAACCCTCGACCCTAAGCCCTAAACCCTAAACCCTAAACCCTATAAACCTTCGGGGAGAGGAAGCGCGGCTGCCACCGACACCAAAGGCCGGAAAAGTTTTCGGCGCCAATCGGCAAGGAGAAGCCTGAGGGCCCGAAGGACGCCAATTTTCCCCATGCTAGGTACCCCAGTAGTACCCTTTTTCCCTTTTTATTTTAGGGTGTGAAAAGGGTACCCTTGTTATTTTGGGCTTACTGGGGAACCTAGCATGGAAGTTTCCTACAAATTGGTTAGCCATCTTGGGGGTCCCCATAAAAAGGACTATGCTGAATTGGGGTATATGTTGGGGTCCCCCTATTCAGGGAAACTACCACATGTGTAGAAGCCCGCAAGTCCAAAGACCCAAGCATCACATACGTCCCCACATTTCATTGGCAGTCTAATGTTGCCAGAAATGCGCGTACTGGTGCCATGTTTGGATTTTCTTAGGGTGCATGATATCACCATACGGGCATTTCAGGAGAAGGTCCTCCCTCTTTCAAAATTCACAATATTGGAACCTTTCGAAAAGAACTCCCAAAAAGAGACCCTTAATTTTTGGGAACTGACCAAATCTTCAGACCCTCATGGATTTTCCTGCGGCGTTCGCGAGAAGCCCGGTCTGGCTGATCCTGGGCTGAGTCCAAACCCTTTTAGGGTAGTTTAGGGTTTAGGGGTTTTGGCTGGGTCATTGTTAGACAGAATAGGAGACTAGGGTGTTGAGTGTGGTTTCAATATGTTGTCACAATGTTTCTTATAACAAAGCCCAATATGCAATAAGGGCCATAGTCCAAACTCCTAGTATCCCCCTTGGTAACCCCTATAATAGTTCCCTGTATAATCCCCTATTCAACCCCCCCCCCCATAGCGAGTCTACATTATAGCTGATATGGAATGATGATTGAATGTTTGAATGGTATGCTGAAAAAGGGAGCAGCTACGGGCCCCGGGAGCTGACTGAGTAGAGCCTAGATCTAGAAGCCCGAATACATGTCAATATTTGTCATCGATAGATTTTGCGTATTTGTGGCATAATGGACCTGAAAACTCTCGTTTGATTATTTTGTGTTACATTAGAGCTTGAGTGTGGTGTGCGCGGTGGGTTGATCGTTTGCTTGAGAACTTCCCGCGGCAGTTCGGGTGAGCTCTAATCTTCATTGTGGGCGGGTATTTCAACTCATAGAAGGTCTCTTCGTCCTTTGCATACCATATGGATTTGATGTCAGAATTTCGGATTTGTTAGGTCAGCTTCTTCGGCAGCGGTGTTCAGATCTGGTTGAGAAAAACACTAGAATATCGGTATATCCATAATATCGGTATATCGTATATAATCGGGTTTCTTTATCATATTTACTTGGCCTAAGTTCCTCAACAGCAGCCCAGTCTGTAGCTTTTAGATCCGAATCACCTTTGTGTAGCTACTGATGTGCCAGGCCATTAGTTCAGGAGGTAGGGAGGGTTTCAAATGCAAACGTTGCTGCAAGCACTGGTAACGTATGCTACTGTAGACCCGATTAATTGACCCCCACCTTTTAAGGGCCTGAATCTTAGGATCCCTACAGGGCAGGGGATAAATCAGGAGTCTAAATTAGGAAGTTTGCAGTACAAAAAAAATTGTGTTGGTTGCCGGACACTCCGCATGTCAAATCACTTGTGTAGTGCTTCTGTTTAACCTGACATCAATCGGGACTGGTGATGCAAATGCCCGGACATCCGGCATTGGCTACAGGTAGGCGCAACAGTTTTTTCAAAATGCCAGGAGCCCTTGGCATACCGATTGCATTTTCGTGGCTATCTTGCGCTGCTGGTTTACTGGCCGTCGTTCTCTGGTACTTAGGTTTGTCCCCATACTGTAACAGGAGCCTTTTCAACTCCCAACCCTCAAACAGAATGATTCCACCTTCTGCATTTGATGGTCTGGTGGCAAACGCAAGATATGCGCCTGGACAACTTTGCTATGATGACCGCATGTACGTACACCGTGAACAGGCTTATGATCCATCCGGCGTTTGTACGTATGTAGAGTACATGACTCGAATGTCTGCATGTCAAGTACGCCCCAGAGGTCCTAAGAGCTGTGCCGTGCCTAGCTTCAATGCCTCAGAAAAAGCATGGCGAAGGGCACACTGCTGTCCTTTTTAGGGTTCAGAGTGTAGTGCCCATGATAATGGGCTATAATCGCAAAACTGACGGGTATAACGCCTATGAGTACTTTTGGGAGGTTCAATCAAGGTTTATGGGTCCTGCTTAGGGTTCATAGGGTTTAGGGCTCAGGCTGTCCGCTTCAGGAGGACGCTCATAGCTTCCTTGGTAGCTTGGTAGCTAGACGTCTTACCTAACTGTAAGACTAAACCACTTCGGGGTCACAAAGCAACAACAAATCGGGGGTCTGTCCTCGCTTGACTAGTTAGACATACTATGCCAATGCAAGCAGAATCAGGGAGCCAACAGACAAGATCATTTTCACAAAGCCTAAACACTCAACCCCAAGCCCGAAAACCACTTTAGCCGCTGCTTTTCGAAGCCTTTGCCAAGCCAACTTCCGGGGGGGTTGTAGGGAAGAAGTGAAAGTGTTGCACAGAGATTCTATAGGGATGATCTTCCCTGACTCCTTGAGAACCACGAGTAAAGAGAAGCCTTGGTTTACGAGTGGCCAGTACACTGCGGGCCATGAAGGCCAGAACGGAGTGGTCCCCTGCCGCAAAAGCAGAAGGTTGCTTCTAATGGATGAGGTCTAGGGCATAGGAGTTTAGGTTGATTAGTCAGGCTGGGGCGTTGAGGGTTCAGAGGATCTAGTACGCATTTGGAGCCTGAAAGCATGCTCTTTAGTCCGCATTCGTATGATCACATTCACCTCCGGCCTGCAGTATTTTGAAAGAAGAATATAGAAGATGGAATTTCAGAAGTTCCTCAGGATCTTCGCCCAATGATCTGAAACTTGCATGGAGAGCATAGGATGTAGAGGTTCCATTGGGTTTTAGCGGTTCAGGGTTTAGGGTGTATTGGTTTAGGGTTTAGGAAGATATCAGCTTCATGATTTCTTGAAGCTTCAAACTGGGAGCATAGACCCGACTTGAAGGGCGGTAATTCTTTAGCCATACATTGGGTTTAGGGTTTAGGATTTAGGGTAGACTCCGGTTATCCACATCATTATTAACCTGCTTACGAAGGCCCTGTGGACCGTGGACCGTGTAGGCGTTTCCGAAAACTCGGAAAGTTCGTGAGTCCCTGCAATATGGATCAGTGAGTTCTATTTAGGTGTGGTGGGGGGGGTCCCTTTTTTCAGGAGAGTACCATACACTGCTCGCAAACCTTTCCTTCAATTGATATTGCCGAAGTTCCAAGTGTCGGATTATTGGGTGCCTATCCAACCTCCCCTCCCAAAGAAGGTCAAAACAACGGTCCAAAAAGATTAACAACAGCCCAAGATTTTACCTACTTTTGGGGTTTAGGTTGACGGTAAGCCCTAAATCTCTACACCCCTAAACCCTAAACCCCACTCTGGACAACGCTTCAGGGATTCAGAACAAACGAACAGAACGAAGGCCCTGAGATAGCGACCTAGCGGCTTTAGGGGTGTAATTAGGGGTTTAGGGGTTTAATTTGACATTTAGGGGTTTAATTAAGGTTTTAGGGGTTTAATTAGGGGTATATGGGTTTGATTAGCGGTTTAGGGGCGTAGGTGTTGGGGACGCCGTCACTTAGCGGGCGATATCTGGGCCTGTTTTGGTTTTTCTTTGGTTTGGGGGGTAGGGCTTTCGGGTTTAGGGTTTTTGTGTTTTAGGGTTTTAGGTGTTTAAAATTATGTAGAGAGGGGCTCATTCAACCATCCCAAGTTTCCACTTCATGCTCCATTGTCTTTTCCACTTGATTCTCCAGTGCTGGAGTTATATCCCTCCAGTCCTTTTATCACATTGACCCAAAGGGTCCAAAGTACCTATATAGGGAATACTTACCCAAACAACAAGGGAAGTTGCTACTACAGACCATAGTTTGTACTATATAGGTACTTTGGACCCTTTGGGTGACAGTAGCTAGAGGATTGTTGTAGGTTTTGGGCCATCATGTTACCGTCTGTTGAGGTTCAGGCACCGCACAGGTCAAGGGATTGAGCGTGCAGCGTTCGGGCTTCAGGGTCCCGATACGGCCTGGGTTCTACCCTGAACCTTAAACCCTTAACCCTCAACCACTCTAGTCTGAACGGACGGTCTGCAGTTTGGGGTGATGGAGTCCACGTCTTTATTTCCGAGGTTTCGAGCCGCCAGACCATAACCAAAACCCCACTAAAGCCCAAACCCCAACTGAACCCTAAACCCTAAACCTTGAGCCCCAACTCCTGAAACCCAGCCACATGTGTCTTGATAACAGCCAGATATTTCTCCCAGCATTTCGTGTGGCCCCTGTTGAGTTCAAGAAGGATTAACCTTCTCCACCTGATATTCTTACTACGTTGGATGCCAAAAATCCTGCATGACCTTCAGTACTTATACCTTTGGAAATATGACTATAGTATACTAAGGTCAAGCAGGAGTTTGAGTATCAACCCTAAACCCTAAATCCTTTCCTTACAGCAAGGGACGCTGCCGTGGCCAATTCTATGTAGGTGGCGTCCCTCACTTCATTAGGATTTAGGGTATTATTACAAGCACTATGAGAATTACCTGAACCCCAAAAGTATGTAAAATAATGGCCCCTCGGGCTGTTTTCAATGGTATTGGGCCATTTTTTACCTACTTTTGGGTTCCAGGTACTTCTGCTGTTGCTCATTCTTCTCCAACAACTACAACTAATATTTAGATTGATCTCAGGAGCCTCTAGTAACTCTAGTAGCAGCAGGGTATAGGGTTTAGGGCAACATCAGAAGAATGTTCCCTCGTGCCAAATCCTGGAACCTAAGCCTTAAAGCCTAGACTTGACAACTTGTTTCAATACACTTCCGAAGCAATCTCCTCATGCCAGTACCCGGACTCTCAAATCTAGCTTTTTTGGGGGGGGTTCCGTATAGCTTTTTTGGTGTTGACCTTCAACAAGATATTACCTTGGAGGGTCAAAATGAACCCAATCACACCCCAAAAAAAGCTGACCAAAAGCCTTTTTTCAATACAGGAGCCTAGATGAGCTATAATCTAAACTCCAAGTATCCCCGTTGATAACCCTTCTAGTAGTCCCCTTCAGAATCCCCGATATAACCACCCTTTAAGGAGTTTGGACATGGCTCAAATAATTACCATTGTAAATTACTGTCTACTTTAGGTTTTCTATACCTTCCGTGTTCAAGGAGTCTAGAATAATCCACCCCCTTACCATTTAAGCACCCATCCCCTTGTCTGAAATATTCCCCTTATGGTAAATATTAGATTGGACATACATAGTTAGAGGATAGATCATTAAGCTTTACAAGAAACTAAGCTTCCATTTCATGATCGATTTTCTTGTTCATTTGATTCTCCGCAGACCGTAAGCCCGAGGGTACTTATTGAGGCCCCTGCAGTCTGCTAAGTAGTCTCGGAAGTCCTTGATGTGTGTGCCCCCAAGATCTTCCAACAAAGAAGGTTTCGACATAGGAGCACCCGCCAATTCTTGGAACTAAAGAAGCTCAAACATGTGTTGCGGGGTGGAGAATAACACACACACACATGTCCGAGCCACCTACATCCTACATGCTGCAACCTAGTAATCTCAAGTTCTACCCTAAACACCAAAGCCTAAACCCCGATCCCAAGCAGGCTGTCGGCTTCGCCATCCCCACGCCCGAAGACATGACCGATGCCTTGGACGCTGCGAACGCGACGCTCACGAAAGAAAGAGCGCCAATTAGCATGCTGGAGTCCGACAGCGACATGCAGCCTGGCCAAATTCAGAGCTCTAAGCACCTGCTGCCTCTAGTTAGAGCGTCAGGGGGACTTAGTAAGTTGGTTAATAACCTCTCATTATTGAGCTACTTACTAAGTCCCCCTGACCCTCCAAGTAGGGTTTAGGGTTTAGGGCTTATGCCTAGAGAATCATTTGATACGGAAATTTGTGTTACGAAGTAACAGCATGACAAACAAAAAAAGCTATCCGACATGAAAAACGGGTCCGTTTCGAGCAAAAAGAGCTCGAACTTTCAAGCGTGAAGCATTTGTTTGAGACCTTTTTTGGGGGTTGCAGCCGGTTGCGTTTATTTGCGGCCGGGTAGCGTTTTTTTTGCGGCCGGATTGCGGGCAAGAGTGCCCGAGCAAATCTGAAAGCAATGATTGCGGAAGCAACCATGGCCATTTTCTGAGAGGCGGCAAGTTCCAACAAAATGTGGACGAGCCTCCAAAAACATGATCATTCACAATAAAACATATCCAAACCACACTGGCGCAAATTTGTGCTACAAAAGAAGCACTAGCTAGGGTTCGGCTCGGGAGCCCATTGTAGAATTCTGAGTCAATCCCAATATTGCTTCCTTGGAGGCCTTGTAGAACCAAAGTATGACGTAGGGGTACCTTTCTGGGGTTCCTATAAATGAGGACTAGTTTTTCTTTGGTATATTGGGGTCCCGCTATTTAGGGAAATTACAACACAGCCTAGTCCCATGTACAATCGAGACAACCCGTCGCCCACGGTCAGAACCTACTTGTCCCTTGTGGTTTCCACTTGGATTTAAGATGGTGCTTCGTATTGCGGGAGTTCCCCGTGAAAGCCCAGAATCCTTACGAAATACACCTTTCTTATACTCACCATATATCCTTGGGGTCAACTGTCCCTGTGAAACTCGTCAACTGAGGCCCACGCAGAGGGTCTATGTCTTGGGGGAATTGAAGGCCTTAGCGGCATAGGCTTTGGGGGCGCACTCAACCTTGTAATGTAAGTACGCTATAAGCCCAGCCTAATCCCCAGAAAGGCAGAAAGGCCAACCTCATTCATACTCAGTCTACTTGAATATGAAGCCTTGTAAGCCCTACAATCCCTAGTACATGTTCCCTCTAGGTTCCCTGAACCCTAGACCCTATAAACCTTAAAACCCCCTTTACACCACCCAAGGTTCCACCTGAATGAGCCTTGCTTTACTGTAGCTGATTTAGGGGCAACCTACAGGACAGGTAGCATTGGGGAGCAGGTAAACCAGAACCCTAAGCCCTGATTACCTAAACCGCCTACACCTGGAACCCCAAAACCTAATCGGGTAGTCTGAAGCAGACCCATCACTTCTCAAGCTGCACTCTTTTAATTAGGTAGGTGTAGATTGGGGGTTATTGGGCGTACTTGAAAAATGGTAAAGTAGCAAACCATTTGTGTTCATATCTTTTTTTGCGCAAACCTTGGAACGACCGGACAAAAACTAATGACAGACCGAAGAATTCCCAAATCCTAGGTCCCGGGCTCTTCCACCCTGAGCCTTAAAGCCCAGCACCTCAATGTCCAAAACTTAGAACCCCCAGGTTTTCAATAGTGAGGCCTAGACCTAATCGGCCCAACACTTCGAGCCCTGGCCTTACTGGTGATTAGTAGGGAAGAGGGGAATACATTATCTGGGGGTTATGTAGGGATTATTTTCCAGTATTCCCTACTCGCCACCAAGTGATAACGAACGCGGTTTTGGGTTAGTAGTTTCCATTTTCTTCTCCATCATCCCTGAAAACCCAAATATACTATAGTAGTTTCCATTCTCTTTGCCCCAATATTATTAGGATTTTACCCGACTCTTCGAGCCCTAAAACCCTCAACCGTAAACCCAATTCCGCTTTCCATACGTGTCAGGGCTCAGGGCCTCAGATGCTCACGCTCCCACTGTTAAGAGGCACCCAACCGGGGCAGTCCCCGTGTTTCCCTACTGGCAACCCATAGGCTCCCTAAATGTTTAGGGTTTAGAGTTTAGACTGATTGGGTTTAGGGTTTGGGGTAATTGGGTTTAGGGTAATTGGGTACTTGGGATTTGTGGAATAGTAATTGTAGTACAGGTTTTGGGTAAGCATATAGTTATTGTGTACTTGGACCCTTATAGGGTAATAACTCCGCAGAATTTCAGGTTCGGCCCTGGATCGCTATGTCTTACTGGAGGACGTTTTTTGCCTTGCGCCGATCCGCGACTGCCTACTTGGGGTTAAGGCTTGGGGTTTCTGGGGCGTCAAGTTTAAGGCTTCAAGGTCTTGAGTTTTTGATTGAGGGTTTAGGGTTTAGGGGTTACCTGTTTAGGGTCTAGGGTTTAGGGTCTGGTATCCCAATTATTCGCTGTAAGTCAGTTCATCCCATGAAGCACCACAGCAGGTCTTGAAACCTTTCCCAGAGGGTCCAAGTATGCAATAATTAGGTACTTGGGCTCGGGGTAATAGTAATTATAGAATAGGTTTTGGGTAAGTATATGATTATCAGGTACTTGGACCCTTAGGGTTTGTAGAGAAGGCAGTCGACCCGAGCAGTGTGTTCAGCTGGGATATTCCTGACAGCAACTGAGACCGCATTCTCGTCTAGGTGGAGTATGTTAGCAGAAAAACATTCTCGTACTTGGTTGAATCATCAGAAAAGGGCATCCCAGGGCGTTTCAGGATCTGCAGATTTTGGTGTAGGGATTTGATCCAGATTAAGCTCAACACGGGTGTGCCCTCAAAGACTACCACCGTATAAGGGAGTGTACTAAACTGCAAAAGGGACCCCATGTGCACTGTTAAGGGTCCCTTGATAGGCCTAGTGTTGACAATATGGGTTCTGAAAAAATGCCTCACAGTCTTAATTACTAGGCCCCCCAAAGCCCAACAAAAGCTAGACCTCCAACCTGCAACCCTAAATCCTAAGCGTTGAGCCTAAAACTTACCCTAAACCCTAAACCCTAAACCCTAATGGCCTCAAAACTCACCGCTTGTGAGGATTCCAGGCCCGCACGCTGGAATTCCGCACAAAAAGCTACCAAAACGTAAACTTGAGAGCGAACTTCCTGCAACGGGGTTGAATGGTGTGAAGGAAGCAAACATACGTATTCTTGTTGCAACCGTTTCTATACAGATTTGACGCGGAATTTTTACAGGGTTCCCCCCCCCCCCTTCCTGTTAAACAGCAGGAAGCAATCATGGCAGTCCTGAATCCAAAGCCCCAAATGGTTTTTCTTCAAAGAGAGGCCCTCACGGCCTCAGAGATACATGTGCATGATAGGAGTGCTGGGGGTCCCTGCCTGGGTGAAGAGCACCGGATTGCTGTAGAGTAATCTCCACGCAGATCGAATGTAGGAAGCCTATAGATTCGCATAAAGTCAGGTCGCAGCGGCGTTTTACGCTTGGGGTTTAGGGTTTTGGGTCGGATAAAATCACCACCAAACCCTAAACCCCAAACCTTACCCGCCAGGTCCAAGTGATACTCAAACCCCGAGCACCTTGCTTAATGAGTGCTTAGAGGCCTGCTTCGCGGATTCAAGCTTGGAGCTGGACCTACTGTAGCAGCAAAATTCTTGAACCACCCTAAATACCAACCTACCTCCCTCTGTCTCTCGCTCTCTCTCTCTCTCTCTCTCTCTCTGTCTCTCTCTCAGTGTATGTATACATATATATATATACATAAATGGACTTAAGAACATTTGAGGTTCCTAAGTGGTGCAAGATGTCTCCTTCCACCATGCCACTTCTGAGGATATGGATCCCGCAGAGCGATGGGAACTTTATGAGACGAGCTGGGCTGATGTGGGCCTGTAGCAACTGTAGTCTCCGTAGGATTCATTCTTCTTTTACAGTATAACCCAATAAGGAATGCATAAGGTCGGGTCTAGTTGAGTATAACCCAAAGACCCATTAAGAAACAATGTGTGTAGTTTAGGTCTAGGGGATTATAGGCAATACCTGAAGCTCAGTTAAGTAGTACTTCCTATATACAGTAAGACTATGTCTCGTATGAGTCTAGTATTACACTATACAAATGCACCTTACCTGGCCCAGCTACCCAAACACACTACCCAGTTGCGTTTTGTGAGCGACGGGTCATTGGAGTCACTGGCATTTTATAGTTTTGGTCGGACTTGATTATCGGACTTTCCTGTCGGACTTTCCTGGCTGCTCCTAATCTCAAAGTAAGGAACCAGATTGGTCATTTTTTGCTTGTGAGCGTAGTGCCGAAAAGTAGGTTTTGCAATTTTGTTGTGGCTCTAGGGCTTGTCGACAACATCTTGGCTGGAATGAAGGGTCTGCAAGATTGGGAATCAACCTTGCGCAGCCCCAAATTCATACATATAGCATCTACGCACTTGAAGTATCTAGAGGGTCTATCAAAGAATGCTACACTATAGAGACCATAGGGATATGGCGGGATGTGTTATACATAACTTCCATATAGTGAAAACCAGCCACCAGCTTATTGTGATGCGTGTAATTACGTATTTTTAGTAGCAGCGTATATTGCAGATTACTTGTCGCTAGCGAGGTGGATAGTTTGACTAGTGGAGGGAGGGGGCTAATCCGCTGAACCCAAAGCCCCAATCCCTAAACCGCACCAAACCTAGCCCAACCTTTTGGTGTTGGGTTTAGGGTCTGCTACCTGGACTTTCGGAGCCGTCGTTTTGGATATCCAACGCATTCGGCAAGGTTTCGTGCAGTAAGCTGTAATAAACTGCTGTGGCAATGCACCTAAACACGAACCGTGAGGGTCCACCGTACAGGGTTATCACAGACTGCCGATCTAAGCAAACATAGCAAAGCAACTAGCAACGTTACAGCTATAAGGACTCCAAAGTATGTCTTCATTGTATACTGGACCCTTAGGGTCAGGCTGAACTATCATGTCCTTCGACACTTGAGGTGTCTAACCCCTTAACCCCAAACCTGAATCCCTAAACCCCAAAGCTGAAATAAACCCTAGACCCTGAACCGTAAAACCCTAACCCCTAAACCCTAAACACAAAACCCTTGGTTTATGTTGCATCGAGAAGCGGTCCTTCTCTGCCCGACTGGCCAAATAGGGCATCCCGCGGAGAAAAGAAGCTTGTGATGTATTATTTAGGGTTTAGGGTTGAGGGTCTAGGGTAACCCTGAACCCTAAACTCTAAACCGCCATTAGTATTTCGGGTGCCAGGTTTAGGGCGTAGGGTCAGAGTTTAAGGTTTAGCGAGGGAGCTATCAGTTTGGGGGTTGAATGAAGTCACATAGCGGATTGTATGTTTAGAGTGTTTGCACGTAGTACTCCGTCTTTGCGCTACCCTTGCTGTTTGAATCGTGCTGGAACTTAGTATGCCAGCATGCAATAAGTCCCTAGGTACGAGTATTGAAGGTCGTGCAGGAATAGTAGTTTCAACCCTGATCCCACAAGCTGTCGACCCTAAACCCTCCATTGCCTAACCCTAAACCCTAAACGGCCCACTAAGTCAAAGCTTCCGCGGGTAGCATTCCACGGTAGTTGGGATACCTTTGTGCCTTAGAACCAGGGGTTTCTGGGCCTACGTACCAGGGTTTAGGGTTCAGGGGCTACGTATGAGGGTGTTCTGGGGCTTTAAAGCGACTCTTTCTAAGATACCATGCGATACAGACGTTTTTTGTCCAAAGGGCTTTGAATTTGGGCTCATTCAAAATTCAAAGGCTTCGTGCAACTTGATCTGCCTTTCAGGGTTCACCTTCTCGGGTGGTCCCAAGACCCCAGAAAGGCCGCAGTCGTAGTTGTTCTCACAGCTGAACTTCAACCTATTTCCACATATATCTCGGGGGACTGTGGGCTTGAACACGAAGCGTTTGGGGCTTAGGGTTTAGGGATTTAGGGTTTAGGGGTGTGGGGTTTACGGGTTTAGGGTTTAGTTGTTTAGGGCTTAGGCAAAAAACTTATTGATTGCAAGCTGGAGTATGGTTGCTTTGGTGCATTGGTTGTAGGAATCTACTTGTGTCTGTAGAGTCTTGGATTAAATAGCTATATAGGCGCATCCACATAAGTTGTATTGGCCATGGTTACTGGTGAGTTATGTTGGCAGATGTCCATGGCTACCTGCTACATGAGCCTAAAACGCCCAAAAAAGAATCCTCAAACTGTGCAACCCCCATCTCCTCGAACTGTAGTTGTCTGTGGAGTTTTCTCAGAGGTGCTCGATGAGAGCCTTCACTTCTACAAGGAGTTGGCTGGTAACCCAGGTTTCAGGGTTTATCGATTAGCCAGGGGAGGACGAGTATAGTCTAAACCGTCATCTACGCTTACGCTGTATTACGGCCTAAGTATGGACTTTTTGTGCCCGAAGCCCCCAATAATTTTGTAAGGGTGCTAGGAAGTTCGGGCTGTACTGTGGGTTGCTGTTGAAGAACTCAAGCTCAATGACCACAATATGCGTATGTAGTTGACAATAAGGTTGCCTCATTATAATAACTTGATTTATGTTCCTCAGCAGCAGCCCGCTAGTTTCAAGGCGTAGGGTTGAGGGCTCAGGTCGTAGAAGTCTGGGCTTTGGGGTTAAGCTCAGCCGTTTGTATATTCTGTGTGAGTCTTCATACCTTGATACTCAAGTTCGGGTTCAGGTTTTAGGGTTCAGGGTAACACCTTGTAGTTCCAGACATGGGGCCAAAAGTTGGGTAGATTAAAGGCCTACGTCAACCCTATTGCACACCCCTCTAGTCCCCCTGAAGTAGATAGAGTATGGCTCTGGGTATCTTAGAATAAGATCCCCAATACCCCATATTCTATGTACTTAAGGGGGACTATCTCCCAAAACCCTAATCCCTTAAACCTAAACCCCATATTCTATCTACTAAAGGGGGACTACGAGCCCTAAAGCGTGTGAGTCCAGCGGCTTCTGAGGCCGGAGTGGATGAGCCTGAGAAGAAGAGAAAGATCATTGGCAGGCCTTTTAGTTTAGGGTCTAGGTACCCCAGTAGTACCCTTTTTCCCTTTCTATTTTGGCGTCTTCTTATTGAAGCTGAAGAGTAGGAAAAAGGGTACCCTTATTCTTACTGGGTCACTGGTGAACCTAGAATAACAGTATAGTAGCAAGGGTAAGCATAACAGTAAGACTAGCAATGGTATGAATAACAATTGTCCCATTGGTGTTTGAGAGCCTTGCTGGACATGCAGCGGGTTCTGATTGAGTAAAGGATCCATAGCCCGTATAGCCCCTAGGCTTGTTGATTTTGGGCGGGATGGCAACCTTTTGCTGATGACAACCTGCCTTACTCCTAAACCCTAAGAGTCCAAGTACCCAATAATTAGGTACTAGGGATTTTGGCAATAGTGACTGTAGTATATAGGTTTGGGGTAAGTATCTGATTATGGGGTACTTGGACCCTTAGGGAAAACGTATAGTGTATAGGTAGAGGTCGCCATGAACCAGAGCCAAAGCCTCTTGAAAGTCCTTGCACACGCCCCTTGAAGCTTCCGCGCACCAAATTTGAATGCTTCCTAAACAGTTAGCCCAAACACGAGACGGGACAAAAATTGCTGAGAGCTCATCTGCCACGCTATCTAGAGCTTCTGAAAGTTGTTTTGGTGTCCTCTAGCATTCCATCTTGGAAACCGAGGATGCGAACTACAGCAGGTCCAAGAAGGCTTTACTTAGGTAACCCCCCCACCTCGCAATAATAGCACAAACCCTTGTCGTTGTGGTCACTATTATTGGGCGAGGGTCCGTATTGAGAACAGTAAGCAACTCCGCACTTGCTGTCCTGCTTCCATCCATCGACTGCAGGCATCTCGCAAGGGTATATGTGCTGTAGTCTGAACTCCCTAACTGGAGTTAATATGGGGGATTATATAGGGGACTGCTATAAGAGTTATTAAGGGGGATACTTGGAGTTTAGACTAGCTCATACTCGCGTCTCCGAAAATCAGTTGCCTATTTTGGGGAGTCAATGTAACTCAGATCATCATATTGGGGTTCTATTGGGGCCTCCTAGTTTCCGAACCTCATACGTTTCGGGCTTTACGGTGAAGGAACAGAACCTAGAGTCCGGTAAACCCTAAACCCTGAACACTGAGCCCTTGGCCCTAAACCCTAAACCGCGCAAAGCCTTCCATGGACATCTCGATATCGTGCTTTCGTGACACCATGAGTTCTGCGGGTTGAAAATGTTCCCTACAGTTTAGGGTTTGGGGTTTAGGGTTTAAGGTTTAGGGTTTAGGGTTTGGGGTTTAGAGTTTAGGGAGCTGAGATTTCTCAGGCTCTATGTTTCGTTCTTTTGGGAGTGACCCTCATGGTCCCTCTGTTATCCCTATATATCCCCAGGATAATAGGGGTTCCTTTTGATGCGAGAAACCCTGAATCCTAAATCCTAAGCCCCTGTGTCGTCTTCATATAGATAAGGAGTTGGTAAGAGTTGTATACACATCCCAACACCCTTATTTCAAATAGATCTATACAGATGGAGTGTTACATTCATATATCCCTCTAATCCCTGTTTATGTTGGTCTGGTAGTACCAGATTGAATCCTTGAGGCTCTTCGTGGAAGCTTTTGAGAAGGCCGTCACGGAGATGGGGCTTCCGCATGAGAAGCCCGAGTCTTATGCCTGTAGGACGGAGTTTGCTGGCTAAGCTATAAGGAACTTAGATTGAGCTACCATAATATGGATATATCGTCAATAATGAAACCCTCATATTATTCTAGTAACTTAATTTAAGTCCTTAACAGCAACCCAGCTTATAACCGAAAATGGTAGGGAATATCAAGGAAGCTCGTCATGATGGCAATGGGCTTTCAAGGTATAGATCCCCTGGCACAGTGCAGCAAGTAGAGAGACCTCCCTATTTATGGAAACTACTACCAATAAGAAAACCCTGAAGCTTACAGTAAACATCTAAAACCCCAAGACCCTAAACTCTAAAACCCCCAAAAAAACCTATGAGGCATATTCTTCAAAAAAGATTGTGCGTAGTTAGCATGCTTAAGGAGGACTTAGAGATGTTGGACTTGGAGGCCTTGAGTTGCAGCTGCGGACAGGGACTGACAGCTGAGCATAAGGTTTAGGGTCATACTTGGAGGGCCAGGGGGACTTAGCAAGTAGGCTGATAACCCCTATAACCCATATAGTAACCCTAAATCTCCCCATGATTAACCTACTTACTAAGTCCCCCTGACCCGCCAAGTAGATAATATAATAGATTGTCGAACGCCATTTGTTTGAGTTATTTTCCTGACAGAGGCTGCACCTACCACTTGCAAGACAAGACGGCTTACGGTTGCTCTAGGGGTGCCTACTTGGAGGGTCAGGAGGACTGAGTAAGTCGGTTTAATAACCCCTACAACCCATACAGTAACCCTAAATATCCGCATTATTAACCTACTTACTACGTCCCCTGACCCTCCAAGTAGTGTATCAAGACTGAAAGACAACTTCTGCACAGAGAGGGAAAGCGAGAGAGAGAGAGAGAGAGAGTAAAGAAAGAAAGAGAGTTGGAGAGGGAGAGGGAGAAGGGAGAGCATCAGATTTTGAGTAAAGCGCTTCCTGCAAAAGTACTGCTGATGGTGGGACTTCCCTCATACATCCCAAATCCCAAGCCCTGACCCCTCAACCTCGAAGCCTCAACGCTACACTCGTAGTAGCTTTGTCGTTATACACGTCCAAAGGCTCCAGGCGCTAAAGTTTCGGGCTGAAAATATGCCTCGGGGCTTGCGGGCAAGGAATACTCCCTATGGAGGCTGTCTTACAGGATAACGGTGTGGTTTCCTCCTTCGAAGCAAAAAAATCTCCACCTCCGGTGGTAATGAACATTCACAGTACAATGCCATTCTGTGCTAGCTGTGTTGGGAGAATATTCTTGCTTCGGGGCGTGTGGGGTCTTGGTGTCAGGGGAGGTGATGATGATCAGTGATTCTTCCGCTCAAGTTCCTCTCCGTCAAAGATAGCAAAGGTGCCTCCTCCTGCAGGGAACCCTGTACCCTGACGTGATCGAGTCAACGTCCTACAAAGGCGCCGATCCTGGCTGCGTTTTGTCTGTGCCGGGGGTGCGGGTTGCACGGCCTTCTGAGAAACATGTGAGTTTACGGTCGATTTTAGCCGTATCAAGGGGCCCTTATCAGTGGACATAAGGATCCCTCTTGTAGTGTAGTGCCTAATATACTAGTCCCTAGTAAGGAACCCATGTCCATTCAATTATGTGGAAACAAACCCAGAATTTTGAAGTTGCTTATCGCCACAGCTGCTTTTACCACTGGATTAGCAAGCATGAGGAGGCACAGTTCTGTTAGCAATTGGATGTAGTGCAGTTGCGGCGTATTCGATGTGATCAAAATCTACTTACTCGTTCTTGCGAAGTTTTCCTTGTTCGTGTATGTGTGGCTCCGGGACATCCCCAGACTTTCCCAACTGTAAGCTTCAAGCCTCAGCACTTTAAATGATAAACCTAAACCCGCTCGACTGCATGTAGTCGATTTCAGCAGTGCGATGCAGTATGAACGTGCGGTGTTGTTTCTCAACTTGAGCGCCTCGCTGCTTGAAGCATCCCAAGCCCAAAGAACTGGAGCGGTTTAGGGTTCAGAGTTTTGGGTTTAGGGGTCATAATCCTTGTATCCATCCTCATGTAATCTCATAATCCTGTTCGAATCAACCAGTTCCCTACACTTCAGCCCCTACATACATGATTGCTTTGAAGACTTCGTGGCGTTTGTGATGCTTGCGGGGTGGACCAGTGCTGTGTGGACAGAGGCATGTGGCTACAGCTCAAGGTGTAGGTCCCATAGATAAGAGGGTTTAGGGTTTAGGGTTTAGGGAAACCTCCAACCTTGTTGCATCGACCCCGACAGCAAAGACATTCGCGGCATGGGATTGCCAAACTTTGTGCGGGTGTTTGGGTATCCTCTGCGCTCAGATTGTATTTTTAGAGGGGCCCCCAAACAACGACCAGAATCCTACAACTCTTAGCTCCTATGCCCAACCTCCCATCATCATACAGGCCCGTCCAGCGTGATCAAGACCCACCACAACGCTGCGCCCTCAGCCATCAAAGGACTGGGTTCCAGCGTTTGGGGTTGAAGGTTAGGGTTTAGGCTTCTTGTTAACAACCACTTGCGGCGAGTGTATGTAGGGTTGCTCAGGCCAACCGGTGAGGGTTTGCATGGAGCGTCGCACACAAGAGCCCCACCTCATAAAGTGCCAAAGTTTGTTTTCCGGCCATTACCCAGAACCAGTATGGATTGATCAAAGCTCTAGAACTCATCTGAGACCAAAGCTCTTTCATGAGGCGGTGTGGGTAATTGGACCCTTAATGCTGCATGATGTCAGGGATAGAAACTCAAATTCGCCTGCTTTCTTTTCGGTTTTGAAAGAGCCCGCACGCGCGACAAGTACTTTTATTATGCATTGTAAACAAGCGCTTGCAAGTTCTGCAGAGTAGTCCTTTTTCTACATGTAAGAGTGGCTCGTGTACAACCCCATGTTCTTAGAGTGTGCCCCCAATTGCAAAAGATCAACGACGTATACAACGACCAGCGCGCTTTTCAGAGAATCCTCCAGTGCATGCTCCACCCCCTCCCCGAACGCCGAAGCAAGCCATGACTAAACCTCAATACTAATCCAAAGCAAAGCCATCACAGGGGGGCTTAGGGTTTAGGGCACTCGAACCCTAGACCCTCAACCCTAAATCCTGAACCTCTAAATCCTGAACCCCTAAACCCTAAATCCTGAACCCCTAACCCTAAACCCTAAATCCTGCCCCCTAAACCCTTAACCCTACCCCTCTATACAGAACCTTTCCAAAAGACCCAACCCCCACAGGTGGGTGGTCTGCCGGACAGGATGAAGATGGAGGTTATTGAGCCCCTCAGGCGCCGGCTTTCAGTTTTAGGGTTTAGGAATGTAGGATTTAGGGATTTAGGACTTTGGGGTTTAGGGATTTTGGGTTTTAGGGTGGGGGTTTATGGCTTAAAGATTTAGGGTTTAGGGTTAAGGGCTTAGGGATTTCCACGTCACTGACAGTGAACTTGGAGAATCAAGTTGAGAAGCAATCGCAACATGAAATGGAAACTGGGCTCAGACGGTGAATTGTTGAGGGTGTTGGGTTTAGGATTT
>CAJNIZ010042817.1:35981-50645 GCA_905231905.1 Symbiodinium pilosum
GAGCCGGTGCCGTATTTGTTTTTGAGGATGTAGAAAAGGTAACCCCATTATAATAGTTTCCAGTTTTTTCATTATCCCAATATAACCCTAAAATAACCCCAATATAACCCCAGTATAACTTCAACATAATCCTACTATAGCCCCAATATGTGTGTATGTCTGAAGGTGGAGTTGAAGAGCCTTGGTAGGTCTTGAGCGTCTTGTGTCTGGAAATGGGCTCAGTACAGATTTAACCCAAAACCCTAAAAGCTGAACCCTAAACCAAATTACATATACACTGGAGCATAGGATGGTACGGAAAGCAGGTGAGATTCCAACTCCATTGCTCATGTAGATGCCGTGACCACATCCCCTTAATTGTCCCTGTGGTTTGATCGGTCATGCCCGCCACTGGTTAAGGGCACTAAGGGTCCCTGCAATAAGGATTTTAGTATTTGGGTTTTTTTGCAGGGATTTTCGTATTTTGGAGTTTATATTGGCTTCCCCTTTTTATGGAAACTACCACCGTATAGGATTTTGCAGAGAAGTCGCATACATTCACATAAAGATACCCATACGGGTTGTTCTCAAATGTTTTGGACCCTTTTGGTTATAGATCATATTACGGCACCTAGTGTTTAGGGGTACCAAAACGGGACCCTAGGAACTTCCCATATGGAGGTCACAGACTTTGTGGGCGCACCAAGACAGATAGAACACCGAGTGCCTACTAAGTAAACTGAACGCTTCCCATCCAGCCCCTGAGTCCCCCACAAACCAGAATGAAGACCGCCCAGCTTGAAATCTACCTGGTAGATTCCAAAGATTCGGGGCCCCTAAGA
Organism: Symbiodinium pilosum; assembly: GCA_905231905.1. Classification (NCBI taxonomy): domain Eukaryota; class Dinophyceae; order Suessiales; family Symbiodiniaceae; genus Symbiodinium; species Symbiodinium pilosum. Next base: position 36,803 of record CAJNIZ010042817.1, read on the forward strand.
ATAATAGTAACAATAGCTTCAAACTTATATTGTAAACCCCAATTACAAGGACCCCCCAAAAACAACCGACGCCACCCTTTTTTGGAACCCCCTCTACATAGACCTTAGATCAATACACCTGATCTAATTTTGCCTCCGTACAACATCCGGTAAAACCTCCACAAAATCCGGGACTGGCGAACGATGTGAGATTTTCTTGATCTCCGTTGTCACGATCAGATCAGCTATAAATCTTCACCCCAGGGTTAAACCCTAAACCCTAAACCCTACTTTATAGTCCCAAACTTCCTATACCAGAGACCTCACACCCTGACCTGTTAAAAGCCTCAACCTTAAACTTAAACCCAAAATCCGACATGTTCCCTAAACCCCCAGAACCCAAAAGCTTTAGACCCCTAAAGCCTAAAATCCTAAAATCTACCCCATCAAGCCAAATCCACCTCACTGCTGCTTAGCAGGGAAAAGGGGAATATAATCCCTATATAATCCCTATAGAACCAAGTACCCAATCATCATATACGTACGCAACTCCTACACTACATTTACTATTCCCCCGAATCCCAATTATTGGGTACATGGACCCTAAACTCTAAACCACAAGCCCCGGCTACCCCTATATACCCCCATACATCCCCTCTAAAGGAACCTAATTGTTGGGGACATGGACCCTTAAGGACCCTAAACCCTAATCCACGAGAGGCAATGAGCTCGGCCTGCCAGTCACCTCTGCCATGGCCTCAGCCTAAACTCTGAGACGCTCCGATTTTTCCGAAAGCTCTACCTGGACCTAAAGGGAAGCCTGTGGTCTTTGAGGATTAGGGTTTGGGGGTTAAGGCTTAGGATGTAGGGCTTACGGTTTAGGGCTTATGGCCTGCATGGGGCCTAGGGCTGAGTACGTAGGTTTTGACCGTTTTGGAAGTTTTGGGCCAGTGTTTTATGTAATGTTGAGCTCCAGTAAACGAGAGGGAAAAGCAGTTCCCAAATTGTTCAGAATGCAGGAAGCATACTTTTCTTTAGAGGGTTTAGGATTTAGGGTTTAGGGTTTAGGTTTCGCTACCATGGATTCCCCTATTTCCCCCATACTACCACCCTGCATGCTCCCTGATTTAGGACCCAACAATGACTTCAACGATTGTGCAAGGTACCAGGTCTTACGTAGCCGTAGCTGGTTTTGCGTGTTTGTGTGCGGGGCGGGGTAAAGATTTCCCAGGTGTTAAGCATGGCAAAGCTGCGTGCTGTTGAGAATGCTGCATGACTTTACTATTATTTATGAAAAGGGTTGAGGGTGTAGGGTTTAAGGATTTAGGGCATAGGGTTATAATATAGTATTACAATAACACCAGAACTGTCAAGGTATATGGCACGTGGGGCAACCCAGGATCTTTAACACCAACCGTAGTTCTATAGGGGCCCTGTACAAGTGAAGTATTCACTGCGCTGACAACGGATGATCTGTTGCCGAGGTCTGGAGGTCACCTGGGTTCTTTGAGGTACCCTAAACCCTAAACCCCAAACCCCAAATCCTAAGCCCTAAACCCTAAATCCTAAACCCCAAATCCTACACCCTAAACTTTAGATACCCCAGACCCTGAGCCCTGAACCTAAAGAATGCTGTGTGCATCAGAGCCAAGGGTCAACTCCTCACTCCCAAATCCCTGAATCCCCAAAAGCACTAAGACACCAAACCCCTACATTCTCAAATTCTAAATCGTTAAACCTGCAGGGCCCAAACGTCTAAGCCCCTAAACCCCTAATCCCTAAGAGCCCTAGATCCCTAAACCCCCCAAACCCTAAAAAACCCCTAAACTTTTTTGAGCCCCTAAACCCTAAACCGCAAATCCATAAAGACCTGCAGGTCATGCGACATCCTTTCCCAGGGCCTGGTCTTGGTATTCGAATCATCGGAGAGGTAGGATTCATCCCCCATGGGTTTAGCGGCTGGAGGGTTTAGGGTTCAGGGGTTTAGGGGTTCAAGGGTTTACGGGTTTAGGGGTTTAAGGGTTTAAGGGTGTAGGGTTTCGGGTCCAGGGTTTAGTGTTTAGGGGTTCGGGATTTAGCTGACAGCGTTTACGGGTTAGGGGTTTAGGGCCAAGGATATCAGGACTTCAACAATTTAGGCTCCTAGGTTTTTTGGTGGAAGATTTCGGGCTTAGCGACTCAAGGATTTAGGGATTAGCGATTTAAAGTTCAGACAGTTGGGAGCAAGGATTAAGGTCCGTTCTTTTCAACCATTCTTGATGCAAGCACCATGAACTTCTTCAAGAAACCGAGGCCGTGCATTTGCAACCGTTGACTTGCAGGGATAGCATACGTTTTAGGGTTTTGGCTTCATGCTCGTGGTGGGACGCTGTCAAGTTTTGGCAAGGCCACCAGCCACAGCTGTTGCTAAGTTGCTGGATTGCCCCTGGAACCTTGAAAACGTCCCTTTATATGATATCTCCACAAGCAAACCCTGGAGGAATATAGAAAGGGACCTTGGTGTGTAAGCTAGCTACGTCACGAGAAGTCTATGTAGTTGGGTGGTCATGGCACACAAGCTTCCACTGACCAGTGCTTAAGGTGGAGTAAGGGAGGGAGCATAGAGAATAGGAGCTATTATAGGTGATTATTTAGGAAACCCTGAACCCTAAGCCTTTTACCCTAAACCCTATTAAGATCTATGAAGATTCCACTCCCCTTCTGCCCCTTAAGCACCAGGAAGTAGACCCTGAGCCCAAATCGACCCGAAAAGTCGCGCATGGCTCCCTGACTTTGAAGCACTTCGCCACACCGCCTGATACGCCTGAACTGGGACATGGATGGAACTAGTTTTTTTGGTGAAGTATTGCCTATAATGGTACCCAACACATGAATCATTCAACCCGCGCCAAACCCCGTCAATTCCATGCACGACCGACCCCAGTGCCACATTCTCACCCCAACCTCTACCACAAACCTTGTCCTCTGTTGACCCTACCATTCAGTAGTAAACCTTAAATCCTAAATCTTCAACCGTGACGCCATGGACGTACGAGCGCGGAATCGTCGTTGTTGGGCGTTTCTTCTGCTTGTTCTAGCAGTACCTTGAAAGAGATTGCAAGGTTCACGTTTTAGGGTTTAGGCGATAGGGCTTTGAGGTTGGAAATATGTGGCCTGCTAGCCCGGTGCAATTTTCTGTATGAATGTATGACCTACTTCACGGTTCGATCCATATGTGTACCATAACTGCTCGCTTTCGGACGTTTTTTTTGCGGATTGATTTTTTTTTTTCGTGTGCAAGCTCAGTCTAGGAGGTTTAGGTTTAAAGTAAGAGTTCTAGGTTAACTTTATTCAAGGTCTTAATGCCATACACAGTCTCTCCAGACTATTGGGGCGGGGGTTGAGAATTGTTTCATGATTCCTCACCTTGGTGATGAGTGATGAGGTAATGTAGTCCTACTTTTTCCTAAGCTTACATTGCCATTAACCTGACCTAGAGCCCCATTTTTTGCGGATTGGTCACAAACTTGCTTGGTTGCGACACAGCAGCTACCCTTCCGAATCCGTTCCTCTGACCTAAATACTGAGCTGTTGGTGATGGACATCGTTCACCACTTAGAGCCTGTACAGTAAGAGGCTGAAGAACTTAGGGTGGTCCTGGATATCCTCCATCAACAGCACAGTATTGTTCATGCAAGGCATGCTGCACTCCTGCAAAGAACCCTAACCCGGCGACTACGTCCCATGAATCACGCTTGCACTCCAGGTGAGGGGTACCATAGTCCTGAATGTAGATTAAGATTTCATCTTTCATTTGCTCCTAGTACGTTATATGGAAAATCTAGCCCTCAAGAAACACCTCTCAGGTGCTGCGAGATTTCCTCAAGCAACGGTAGTGGCTCTGAGTCGTGCAGACGCACCGCAAACACTTCTTCCACTGCTTGCACAGGAGCCCGAGGCCCCAAACGTCAGAACTTAAGACCAAAGCCCTCAAGACCTCAACACCCGAGGCGTTTATAGCCTGTAGCCCAAAAAACAATTGACCCTAAAACTAACAAATAGATCCGAAAGCCCCGAATCTAGAACCAAATACTAATTCCTAAAACCCAGGTATGCCCAACTGTTCTTGACTTTGTGTCTGGAGGGGGATGGCCACAACCAGGTTGGAGGCGGGTTGTGCAAGTGTTAAGGCTTTCGGTTTAGGGTTTAGGGTTTAGGGTATGGAGTTCAGGGAATCGAGGGTTAGGGTTTAGGGTTCAGGTTTAGAGTTTAGTGCTTGGGGTATGGGGGTTAAGGGTTTAAGGGAAAAGTTGCAGGAATACCGGTTCAGGGTTAGAGTTTAAGGCTCAGGGTATGCAAGCCGCGGAAGTCCAACCAACGTTTGGACGACAGTCAGTTCTGGAGTCAAAACCCCCAGAAGCTTTAGACGCACTTGTCCGATTAGGATGTAGCCCATCAGCAGGTTGCTCTGTTTGCATTTTGCGTAGAGTCGCCAGCCATCACGACCCAATCTTCATCATCTGGCACCACTGTGAATGTTGCAGAGAACCTTTGAGGCTAAAGGGATTTCCAGCTTGCCCTAAGTGATCCTCCCGGACACCATCAAGTGTGACCACAAAAGGTATCGGAAGTTATATTGGGATCCTTACATATTGTTCATGTACCACCTAACGGCAAATTTATCAGCATCCATAAATACTCATACGGTACCACTGTACCACTAATTGTGGGTGGTGGGACCCCTGGCACCACCTGCTGTTTGCTTAGGAGCTTCTTGCCGTACATCCAAGCACCTAATACTCATATACTTAACCAAAATCTGTACAACAATTACTCTTACCCAAATCCCTAAACCTCAGACCCAATCCCAAACCCTAAACCCCAGCTGCACCCACTGAAATTAGGGTTTGCAGGAGCAGAGATGTGGCGCGAAGTGCAGAACCTGAAAAGCAGTCGCAGTCCCTGGCCATCGTCAAGGCAGAAGAGGCAAGATTTTGGTCACAAGCCATAAGGTTTATAGGGCTTAGGATTTAAATTTAGGGTTTAGGATGCAGGGTTTAGGATGTAGGGTTCAGGGTTTAGGGTTGAGGGTTTATGGTTTAGGGCTTAGGGTGTGAAGGTTAGCGTCTAGGGCTTAAACCCCCTACGAATCAGAACTTTCCTTAAGCCATCCCCACGCCGCGGAGACGCTTCGACTAAAATGAGTTAGGTATTTTGGGAGGCCTCGGCGTTTTCAAAAAGGACTACATAAGCATCCTGTGACAATAATGAAGTCCTAATCTGGGGGTTGGGGTTACCAAAGCCCTGCGACTAGCAATCCCTACCCTAAACCCTAATCCCACAACCCTAAACCCTTACATATCCCTAAACCCCAGAATGCCCAAACAGCATCAAGCACAGTCAGGTGGGAAACCTCGTGGCGGACGACGAGTGGCTGGGCTTGGGCATCGAGCTGGGCATCGTGTTGCGCTCTGCGGTGCCGCGTTTGGGACAGAGTGTGAGGGGAGGAGCATGCGCAGGGTTCAGGGTTTGGGGCTTAGGATGGTGAGGATTTCGGGTTTAGGGTTTAGGTTGGGTACTGCCCCCACTCTGTAACAGTTGGATAAGAATCACAATATAGGTTTATTATATGTAGCCCTTGATATGACCCCAAATATAGACTGTTACAGCCTGGGGGTACGCAAGGTTTAGGGTTTAGGACAGTGGGGATTTGGGGAGCAAGAGGGTCTAGGATTAGGGTCGTAGGCTGGGGTTTGGGCTTTTCAGGGGCCAACTTCTCGAGTGATCCAAGAGCTGGAATAACGGGATCTTGGAAGAATTGCAGACATCAATTTCAAGATGTTTCAAGTGTTAAGCTTAGGTTTCATGGTTCAGGGTGTAGCATCCTCAAGGAATACCACCATCAACTATTCCGGTTAGTGTTTTTGCCCAAGTGTCAGCTTCAAGTATCTCATGTTGCAGTATGCTTGGCACATGTTTCAGTTGTAGGTAAACTAGTTGGGAAGTCTTGCAGTAATCACAGCGAAGCATTGCATTCTGCACATAAAGCAGCGTGGCTTTACACCTGTGCACAGGAGCAGAGGATTTACTTGAAAAAAGGCTTCCCAAATCATAGCTGCACTACAGCAAGTGGATACACTACTTAGAAAGTAGGGCCTGCCCTAAGCACAAGCGTTCTTTGGAAGGTGCGCGAGAGCATCAAAGGCCGTGTGCGCGAGTTCATTGGCAAAGATACCTACGCTTTCTGGCTGAATCAACCCCTATAGTGTCCCTTAAGTGGATAGAATATGCATGGGGTATATGGGGATCTTATTATAATATACCCACAGCCATATTCTATCTACTTGAGGGGGACGATAAGCCCCAAAAACTTCACCCCTGGCACCCTAAACCCTAAGAACCCATGGGTTTGCTGAAGCAACCCTGACCTCCACCCCCAGTTCCCCCTTCAAGGGTCCTTAAGCGTATATGCAGGCGAGGTGCTAGGTATACTTTCTTCCCCAATAACTTTTAGCTTTGTTATAGAGACCCAAAACGGAAGCCCAAAGAGGTTCAAGTTCTTCTGTTGGCTAAGTAAGTTATGTGAGGGACCCCGGACTTAGGGCCCATATGGTTTTAACCTTCGGGCCGGGAATGTGGATGGAGGGGTTCCATAGGTTGACTGTAGGTCTGGCGGGCCCAATGGGGTTTGGGGTTTAGGGCTTTGAAGTAATTAATGTAGAAGCCTCAGAATGTGAGAAGGCTATAGCCTTTGCATACATAATTCTAGCATACCAATGGCATACCATACCCCCGGAGCTCTTTTAAAGGAAGTGTAGGCTCCGAGTTTGAAGGTTAAAGCCGTTGCCTGGCGAGCCTGACGCTTCAGAGCATGTTGGGTGGTTGTCAAATTATGGTCCCCTTTGGGATCCCTATTTTAATACGGCACCTAATATTTAGGGTACCCAAAAAGGGACCATAATTTTGACAACCACCCTGTTGTCAGGCTTAAGCTGCTGGATAAGTCCCTTAGCGGCAACCCAGAAATCCCCGTCTCTGAGGAGTTTGGTGATCTCAGCAAAGAGGCCGACGCACGAGTGAAGGCCTGGGCTCATCTTGTTGCTTGTTTGCAGGGGATGAAGAGCTGCACAAGGACATGGAAGCTACTATTCGACGACGTTTAGTGTCTAGGGTTGATGGAATGAAAACGACAAGAAAATTGAGACCATTATGCCCGAAGCCCTAACCCCTGAACCTTAAGGACTGGAAACAAAAATGCAAACCACTATGCCTTGAACCCCTAAATCCTAAACTTCAGGGAATGGAAAACAAAATCGAAGCTGCTATACCACAGGATCCACCCCTCCATTTTCCTACTAGCAAAACGAAGCCATAGGCTGCAGTTACAAGGGTTTGGGGTTTGCTTAAGGTTTATGAGGTTTGTAGGGTTATAGGGCTTAGGAATTTAGGATTTCAGGGTTTAGGGTTTAGGGCTTCAGGCTCTAGTCTAAACCTAAAGCCCGAGCCCTGCATCCTATTTAGACCCCTTTGCCCCATACCCCTGCCACTGCCTCATGTTTGGGGGATTAGGGTATTGGGTTAACATTGTATACAGGAGATACTAGATAAATAGTTAGGTGCCGACAAAAAAAAGTTCAAAAGGGATGTAGTATGGAGGGGGGCGGTGTTATCGGGTTATCTAGACCTAAAGCCTCAGTGTCACAGCTCATGGCCTTTGAGGCTGGCGAAATTCAAGGTAGGAGGCTATTTTAGACTCTCGTCGGGGTCATGGTTTGATTCTTCTGTTTAGGGCTTAGGGTGATTCTTTTGTACCTTCTATCTACAAGCACCTAGTACGGACTATGCAAATTGAATGTTAATGGTGTCCTGATACTTCTCTGGCGGAGGCCCAACTTTGCAAACCCGAACGCCCCTCTACCTTACGATTATACAGTACCTATACACCCTGTACATCCCCATAGTGCCTTTCTATCCATGTATGTCCCCTAGACCCCTTCTCAATGGACCCCTAGTTGCCTTTGAAATCGCAGGCGGTCATTGCGGACATGCGAGGCAAGGAGTGCCTCCGACTGTTTTAGAAGGCCTTCAGATGAAGCATCCTCAATGGGTAAGGTTGGGCTAAGGTTTTCAGGTTTAGGTGTTCGGGTTTTGGATTTTGGTCTTTGGTTGCGTTGATTCACTCAACTCCTTTTGTGGGGTGTCCTTATAAGAGTGGTGTGCAATTCCCATGTACCGATTGTGCCGGGGTGTGGGGGTAGTTTCCGAGGGGTATCCGGCTTCATTACAGGGCTGGTGGGGCTGGGAGGTGTTGCATCAAAGCTTTCGTAAGGTGCTAGCGGGTAGAGCTTTTCAGGATGTAGGGTTACTGTTGGGCGCCTAGGTTGGCGTATACTGGTTAGGGGGAGTTGGTTTTAGGGATTTGCCCAGAACCCGAAAGCCTAAACAGGTCTGGGCGCCAGCAGGTGCAAGTGTTCGGGATCTTGAGTCTGGCTTGAGTTTCGCGTAGAGGGTTTAGGGTTTAGGGGTTTAGGGTTTAGGGTGCCTAGACCCTCCAATGTAGTACCTTTTTGGTAGTCCTAATAAGAATCCTAACCAAAAAACCCATACCAAACCCAAAAAGGAACTACATTGGAGGGTTGTTTCATTTTTGGGAGTTGGGGCTGTGGGAGGGCGAGGGCCGGCTTGGGAGCTCATGATTCTAGCTTCGGCTGTGGGCTCCGTTCAGGGGGTAGAGAGGTGGTTACCAGGACCCTCCTTGTACCCTTAATTGGGGATATATGGTCCCTAGTAATGGGTACTTAAGCCCTAATAGAGGGTAGGAGGAGGGTCTAGGTAGAGGTCTAGGTACCTACACCTTCGCGATACCCAGGCTGCCTGGCAACATCGGAATTTGAACGTGATTGCTTGGAGTACTTCAAGCGATGTTCCTTCCCGGGTCCCGTAGTACAGAGGCACCTCGGCGCTTCTTCAAACGTTGCACCCTAAACCTAAATCCTGAACTTTCCGAACCCTATAAACCCTGACTCATAAACCTTAAATCCTGAACCCTATAAGCCCTACGAACCCTAAGTCAGAAAACCCCTAGACCATAAATCCGGATACCTATAACCCTTAACCCTAAATCCCAAACTCTAAATCCTGAAGCCTATAACACCCTAAACCCTTAAGCCCTAAATCCTAAACCGTAAATTCCTGAAGCCTATAAATCCTAAACCCCAAACCGCAATAGACCCTAAGCTGTGTGGCTTCCAAGCCAAGGAACTACGAACTGGGGGACCTCACCCTCGCACTGGATAAGATTGTGGCTGGATCAAAGGTTGAGGTTTAGGAATAGGGTTTGGGGTTTAGAGCAGTGTTGAGGGTTCAGAGTTTGGAGTTTGGGGCTTATGAGGTTTAGAGGTTGCCGTGTAGGGTTTGAGGTTAAGGGTCTTAGGGTTTAGGGCCCACGGTTGGGGCACTCTATGTATCAGGAGCCTCCTTCTACCCTTCAATGGGCGCTTATGGACCCTGATGGTGGGCATTTCATGTCGAATGGAGGGTCGCAGGAGGGTCTAGGTACTTTTGGGATACTCCAAACCCTAAACCCTTCTGTACTACTACAGGGGGTATCCTCTTCTTCTCCTACGGCAAAAGTGACTAAGGTGAAGGATGAGGTCTGCCGGCTATCTGGCAAGGACGCCGTCCAAGATGATGAGCCCTAAGCCTATCCTGATAATCCTAAATCTTTGTAGGGCTTAGGATTTATAAGGGCAAACCCTAAACCAAAGCCGTAAACCCCAAGCCCTACACCCCAAAACCCTTTGAACTCCCCACAAATCTTGGGTGTTTGGTGTTGTGCCCGCCTCAGTGTGGATTTGAACCCTTCGGAATTCGAGCATTGGGGGATATTTTTCGGTTTTCAGGGAGTGGTGAGTTGTGGCTTCTCATCAAACTGTTGCTCGGGCAGAGCAGTAGTGAGCAGGCTTTGTGGTGTAGGGGTGGCTATGGTTGAGACGCAAATGGATTCGGACCTTTCCTGCGCTTTGGAGAACTGCGAGAAGTTTGGCATTCTAGAGCAAACCCAGACGCATTACAGGCACCTTTCGAAGGGATGCGCGCAAGCCCTAAACTCTTAAACCGAGTGCAACTCTTCGCAGGCATGTGCTAAATTTCCCAGAAAGTCCAGAATCCTTGTGTGGTATATCTAGGTATTAAGCCGCGAAGCCACTTTTTTAACACCGGATTCCCCCTAAACACATGCAAGGACCCATGATCTTGAAAAGCACGCGTATATGCGCACGCCTCAGCATGATTTCCTCCTAGGTGTGGTCCTATTACTAGTTTGCGGAACGCTGCATGCCCAAGCCAGAACATGACCGATTCCAAAAGCCAGGGGTAACTTTGCAGGGGCCCCAACACAAGGATCATAATGCATTGGGATCTTTTTGGGCTTCCTTTTTCACAACCATCCCCCTGTATGCAAATGCCATGGCCTTACAAGAGAAAAGCGATCTGATGAATGTAACGAATCAGATTTAGTCTTTGCTTAAACAGGGCCTAGCTGGCGTCCAGTGCAGTTCCTGAACCCTACCTTACTGGGTCTTGGCCGGGTTAAATGGGGATATTTTGCTTTAGGGAGTACAAAGGGATCATATTCCCTTAATGTAGACAAATGATTAATAAACCCCCTCCTGTTAAAAGCCTGAATATTAGGATCCCTATTATAATCTTTATCAAGGGGAGGGTGTTCATTAATCAGGGGTCTACATTATTCCCGATTAAGATCCAGTAAGCTGAGCCCTAAACCTTAGGATGCAGGAATTCCTGAAGCAGCCTGCGTGGTCCTTTATTTAAGGTTTAGGGTTTAGGGGTTTAAGGTTTCGGGGTTTAGGGTTTTGGGTTTCGGGGTTTTGGGTTTAGGGGTTTAGGATTTAGGGGTTTAAGTCAGGTTTTGGTCGAATGTGTATCAAATCTAAAAATGCTTCTCAACATCTGCAGTACCTTTGTGGACATCATTGTGATCAGGATCCTGCTTTGCTGCTATGAAAATCGGATGCCTCGATTAAGCCTAAAATTCAAGCTCCAAACTTGAACTGCGCAATGTCAAAGCAATGCAAAACCGATGGCTATAAACTCTTCGGGCTCGTGTTGTAGGGTTTAGGTTGGGTACTGCCCCCCCCCAGTAACAGGTGGATAATCTTTATAATCTGGGTAAATATAGCCCTTAATAGGACCCCTAATATAGACTGTTACTGGGTGGGGGCAGTACCCAAGGTTTAGGGTTTAGATCTAGGGTTCAGGGTCTAGGGGGGTAATCTAGGAACCCTCAAGTCCAGTAGACGATCCTAACTTACAGCCTTCTCCCAGCCCTTGCTTTTACTGAAAAATACAACCGCGGGGGTTTAGGGTTTAGGGTTTTAGGGATTTAGGGTTTAGGGTTTAGGGCTTTAGGGCCTCCGTAAGCAGGGGCCCCACTATAGACCAATATACCATGATCCTTCATCTAGGCATTCCCACGAAGGGATCTCGTAGCTTTGGAACCCCCATTTGGGCACCGCGGTTGAAAGTTCTTGATTGGAAAATCCTCAACCCGACACCTGTCGCAATCTACTCAAGCATTATTATGGCCCTAAAGCGTCCGATCCGCGCAGGACCCGGGTGAATATGAGATGGGTGATCTGTCAAAGGAGACCGCAGCTTTCCATGACGCGGTTTAGGATCTCGGGTTTAGGATTTAGGGTTTAGAGTTTATGGTTTAAGATTGAGTGGGTTGTCGCATCCACAGCCTTCCATCCACAAAATTCAGGGGCTGCTTTGTTAGGCAACTTGTACGGGACAGAACTGACATCGCCTGAGTCGGAAGCAGTCTTACCTCAACTAAAAGACACCTTCCCCAACCAAATTAAAAAAGAATCTGAAGCCCAAAGAGTCCAGGAATGTCTAGGTGTATATACTCTGATGGGACCACCTGATGCAGATCCGACCCATCAGAAGCCTTTGCTTCGCCCTTGCCCAGGCATTGGCTCTAAAATTCTTAAAGTTAAGCGCTCACTTTACTGGCCTGATATGAAGGCATGCAGCCTCTACGGATAGGGGCCAGCCACTTCTCAGCCACCTGCGCTCACACCAGATGCACAATGGAAGGCCCACAAATCCCGCTGCATTGGTGGCAAAGGCAGCTTAATTAGGGCTGAGGACTTATATGCTTGCCCAGGACTTGTTGGAATGGATCCTTTTGCTAGTCCCTGTCCAATCCCCTCCATAGTCCCAAACTGTCCTGCATTTCGGAGAAAGTACAGTGTCAGGAGCTTTGCAGCAGCAGTGTCGGTCGTCATATGACCATGACTTGCTAATGGTTCCCTGCATGAGACCTTGCTCGTTAGTAAACCTTTGATGGTTTGAGGATAATTATACATGGTGTGTTCTGAATAATGCTAAAGATTTTGCTGGTTGCAATCAACAGCTATATTCTTAGATGACGGTTCCATTGCACATGTTTTTTTTGGCTCCCCTCAGTCAAGCAGCAGGCAATTCGGTGGATACCCTGAGCCTAAAGCTGAAATCCTAACCTCCGCAAGTCTTGAGCCCCAGTTTTTGTAAAGTCCTACCGTACAGCACGAGACAAGCAAACAGGAGATCGATCGCCGAGTGAAGGTGGTGGTTGCTGACTTTTGTGGCAAGGCGCAACGCAGTAGGCCAAGAAAGTCATTGCCAGAGCCCAAGCTCTGAACCCTAAACCCTCAAACCTGAACGCTAAACCATGAGTGCGAGCCTGAGGCTTCATGTTGTTGTGTTCATATTGAAGGACCCCTATTTCCTCTGTTTATGAAGTTTATAGTACAACCCATAGGAAATTGTTGAACAACAATTTGTTTACATAGGTCTGGGGCGACTACAGTAGCCTTGAGCCTTAGATGCCAGACCCCAGGCCCGGCATTCGGGGATTAGAGCAGCGTGCTTTTCAGGGAGGAGCCCTGGTACTAGATTTGCGGAGGGTTTAGTATGGTTTAGGGGATTATTCCAAGAACACGTGAGACATGAGTGGGACTACATCGTAGTGAATTGGACGCTGTACCTGCTGAAAGATTGATCGTTGAGATTCTTCAGATTCCCCACGGACGCTCAGGGTCTTGATTAGAGCAGCCCAGGAGGAACCAATACTGCTGATACTTAAAATCCTGCATGTCCCTAGTATACTATAGTACCATAATTACCAGGTTATAAAGTACTTCAGGCCATGCAGGATTTTTAGTGTCCACCGTAGCGCGAAGATTCCTCCGCTTGCGCATGCAAAAGTTTCTATCAGGGGCTCAAAGGTTGCAAAACTTGACTCCCCAGGGTTGACAGGGTTTAGGATGTAGGGTGTAGGGATTGAGGGTTCGCAGGGTTACCAGGGGTAGGTTTGAAAGCATTTTTTACTACCCTGAAACCTTTTATAATCCTTGTACAGCCATATACATTTGATATATATATATAAATGCTACCACCCCCCACCCCCCCGAAAGATCTATTTTTTTTAAAAAAAATCTGTGCTGTGCTGTTACACCTTCTATAGCCTCCCAACTCTAACCCGAAACAAGAAACCCCACAACCTTCCCTTTGCCTCCCAAAGACTGACGTTAACCCGAAACAACAAGTTCTTAAACCTTCTCTTTGCTTCCGAAAGACTCTCCTAAAAATTGTGATGCTGGAAAATTAAAACAAAAAATCCCAAATCCAGTTCTTCTTCACCAAGAAATTCTTTTCTTCTACATACATGTATTGCAATTTTTAAACAACAATTTGAAATCCTAGGCCCTGGTTCGCCTCGTTCTCCATGTATAAGTCCTATATTACGGGGCCTCCAAATTCAAAGAGGAATTCTCAAGTCTTGGGCTTCATCTTTTCTCTACATAATTCCTGATTA
>CAJNIZ010042818.1:0-16154 GCA_905231905.1 Symbiodinium pilosum
TGAAGCTTGAGTAGCTGGCACCCAGAGGTTGGCATTTGAGGCCTTGACGTTTAGCAGCGCGTTGGAAGATAATTCCTAAGCCCGAAACCTTCAAACCCTAAACCCTAAACCCTGAAACCCTAGACCCTAAAAACCCTAAAATCCTAAACCCTAAACCCCTCAACGCTAAAGTCCTAAAACACTAAACCCTAAAATCCTCCTAAACCCTAAACCCCTCAACGCTAAAGTCCTAAAACCCTAAACCCTAATGGAAGATACTTCCTAAGTCATACCACGGGTTTCATCCCGGAGCCTTACCTAAACCCCAAACTGGGTAGGCCCCTGGGATATTTAATATTTTCCCTAATGGCTTCAAGAACGGACCCTATTTTTGTTTGGGGGGGCGGTAAGGCTATTGTTTTATTTACTTTTGGGGTCTAGGTAAGAGTTGCCTTCAGGCTGTTGTTTTACCGACTTTTGGGGTCTAGGTACTCCAAAATGTGGATCCGAGTGGATTTTTGGCTATTGGTTTACATACTTTTGGGGTCTAGGTACTCGAGAATTTCGATCCGCAAGATCCAAACCCTATTTCTCAGCCAATTTCGTGATCCTAAACCTCTGTTCACGGATCTTCTGGCTTCCCTCCTCAGACCTCAAATTCTTCTTAGTACGACCATCCCTACTGTGATGATTACTACCATAATTACGAGTTTGTATTCTTGTCATCATTATTTTGACAATTATTTCGCCCGGCCATTCCGTGACTCATCCTCCGAGTTCTCTCCCTCGCATGCTCTCGAACTGTTGCTTGTCATTCGGTGCCAGTCACATTTGTTCAACAATCTCAAGCCGAACGCATACCAAATGCGAACCCTGAACCCCAAACTGTACACAAAATGACCTAGTCCCTATAAACCCAGAGAACAGCACAAAGACCTTCATCCTTACCGCTGCAAACAACACGTCGGAGTGTGCGCTATGCGCAAGAAACATTCTGCCTGGCGCCCAAAGGCCACTTTAGGGTTTTGGGGTCCTAGGGTCAGTGGGGCCTTCAGAGGAAAGACCTCTAGCTGCTATGAAGGTATTGGGGTTACTGTAAGATATTGAGGTGATATAGGGATCATGCGAAAGAAAATAGAAACTACTATTTAGGGTTTAGGGTTAGGGTTGGTTAGGCACTATAGGGCTTGGGGTTTAGGGTATGGGGTTTACAACGTGAGGGGCTGTAGAATGAGTGGTTTGGAATTTAATAGGTTTGTTTGCTGCGAACTACCAAGCACGGGATAAATACCACAAGCTGTCGGGTGCCCTGTCGAGTAGCCCTCGTAACTTCTTTCTTTGCAGCGCTAGACCCTAAACCTTCAATCCTAAGCCCCAAGTCCTAAATCCTAAAGCCTATACAGCTACAGTCCCCGCCAAGTAGATAGAATATGGATTTGACCAAAGCCAGAATAAGATCCCCTATATATCCCATATTCGATCTATAAAGGGGGATTTAAACCGCCTAAATGGGATCTTGGTCCCAGCTTCTGGTTATTGGGTACACAATTTGGGTCTTTGCTGACAAGCGCAGGATAGTGTAAGGGCCAGTATACGCAGGATTCCTCCTGCCGCTTTACGGTCGTTGTGGGCTAGATGGGCACGGTTGCAATTCCAGCTGGAGCTGACTACGAGGGAGAAGGGGGACCGGGGGCAATGCTCAGAAGGATCAGGGTTTCGATTCAGTGTGAGTCTACCATGCTAGAAGTAGTTGGGGATTGAAGGTGATTATAATGGCAGATTTTCAGATTTACACAGCACATGGGGTCTGTATTGTCGATTGGGGTTAGCACAAGGAATCCTGCGCGCAGCTTGAACTGAAATGTACTGTCTGGTGGATCGTAGGAAATATAAGCCTAGGACCATACGAGGATAAATTACTGCAGGTCTCGATTCCGCAGTTTCTTGCTAGCAACCTTAAACTAACCGGATACTCAGTCGTCTCCACCTCCTCTGTTCGACACTAGCCCCCGGCAAGCGTGCACTTGTTTATGCCTTCCTGATCTCTGGGCACCGAACTACGTACAGCTCTGACCTGTTAAGCTGCCGCTTGACGCGGCGGTGGTGGCGGCGGCGGTGGTGGTGCTGGCAGCGGCCCGAAATCGCATGCACTGAGCAAGCGATTTCAGGTCGCGAGAGACCCGATGTTCACGAACCTTTTTTTTCCTTCTCTCTCTCTCTCTCTCTCTCTCTTTCTCTCCGTCCCTCACTCAAGAAATTTGATCAAATGGTGTCCAGGAAATCTCCATAGATGCACAGAGGCGAGTAGACTGAGAAAAGTTTGGGAGGTTGGGGTGGGATGATAGAGCTACTCTAGCGGGGGATAGTGTGCGCGCACCCTACCTCGAAAGAAAAGACACACTCCCTACGCACACGGCTACACTCCTGAGCCCGAGACCCTACAACCTTAAAACCTGAAACCCTAAAAACACCAAAGACCTTACGCCCTAAAAACTCTAAAGCCCTGAAAACCCTAAATTCGAAAAAACCTTGAACCCCAAAAACCTTAGACCCAAAACATGTTCAACCCCCAAAACCTGCAACCCAGTCAAACCCTAAAAAAACTTCAAATCCTAAACCCCAAACACACCGAACATCCCAAAACCCCCCAAAAACCCTAAACCCCAAAAACCCTACAAAACCCTAAAATCCTTCGAGCCCCTTACAACCTTCAAAGCCAAATGGGCCAGGTCTGGCGGCCCAAAGCAGCGGGAGCGCTCCGCTGGGGGCCACTGGAGCTCCGCGAGGCCGCAGCTCCAGGCCTGGGAGGAACGGGGTTGGGATTTTAGGGTTTTAGGGTTTCTAGGGTTTAGGAGAAAATTTTCGGGATTCCTTTAAAGGGGATACGGGAGGTATAGGGTTTAGGGTTTGAAGGGTCAGGGGTTTAGGGTTGAGGGTTTAGGTTTCAGAGTTTCGGGTTTAGGGTTTTGGGTTTTAGCATGGGAGGAACGGGGGGAGGGGGTTAAAAGGGGTGTTTAGGGTGGATGGTTTGGGGTTTTAGGGTTTAGAGGGTTGAGGGTCGAGGGCTTAAATTGTTTTTTTAGGGTTTAGGGTTGAGGTTTTAGGGTTAACGGTTCAGAGTTTAGGGTTCAGGGTTTAGGGGTCAGGGTTGAGGATTGAGGGTTTAGGGATTGGTGTTTTAGAGTTTAGGGTTCTGGGTTGAGGACTCGGGCTCTAGGGTTTATAGGTTTTAGGTTTCAGAGTTCAGGTCTAGGGTTCAGGGTGAAGGATTACGGGTTTAGGGTTCATGGTTTAGGGTTGAGAGGTGTCTCTGCGCGTGTGTGTGCGCATATTGGGGTTTCCCAGAATTAGGGGTATCATTTTATGGGTCCCTAGAAAAAAGGGTTATCGCATTTTGAGGGTGTATATTGGGCTCGCCCTATTCAGGAAAACTACCATGTACATGTATGTATATGTATATATGATCATACTAAGGTAACCCTCAGCTCGAGCATGGAGAGGATTGCGGGAAGCTCAAGATTGAGGATTTGGGTACTGTACCTTCCTGCTAAATGATACGGGTACTTCTCCTCATTCCTAAACCCTAACGCTAAACCTCAAACCGTGCTATGCCGTCCGAGCCACTCAAGCGGCAAGCCTGAAACCTAAGGACCTTCAACCCCAAACCGCATACCTTAAGAACTAAACTTGTTCGAGCGCGTTCCAGGTGAAGCTTCGAATGGGCTCCACTTATCATAAGATTTAGGGGGACTCCCCAAAAGGGGACCCTGACATTGATAAAACCTCCAGTTGTGTTGAGCTGGATTGCCCGGCTTTTGAAGGACTTTCAACTTGAGGGGGCCGAGCGCATCCGAGCCCCACCTTTCTTCCTTCTTTCTGTTTCACTCTTTCGGCTGTGCTGGGTTTCCAAAGGTGGAACATGACAAGAACAACGGCTATGACATGCGGCCGCTTAGTTTCGGCCAGTCGTCAGGTGCTGAAAATATTGGTGCAGTTTTGTGTCGGGGTGTGTGATTGATTCCTTATCCGTGCCTGCTTCCTTCTTATCTGTACAGAGGTTGCGCAAATTGTTCAGGCGTACTGAATGCAAGGGAGGAAGTTGAATGGTAGGCGCGGTGTGTCCTCCAAAGCAGGTATGTGACTAGGTGTTCCGATGTTCTTCAAGGATGCTTTTTTCCAACTCTACGCCCTTCACTATGAATCCCAGGCCCTAACACGCTCATTGGACCCCCGCAAGAAGCTGAGCCCTGCACCTTGAAGCCATGAACCTTTATAGCATCCCCCAGCCGTACCCTAATCTTGAAACCTCCCCATACACCCTGCACCCTGCTGCGCAAGACAGCGTGCACAACGTGTGCCAAAAGAGCGTGGTGTGGAGCAGCACCCGCCGAATCGCGGGCCAGAGCTGTTTTTTCTTACGGGTTTGCTCTATCAGGAATGCTTAAGCCCCGTTCTCCCGAGCAATCCTTTCTGGAGGCGCCAAGCCAAGCCCCGATTCCTATAGACCCCCAAAATACTAGAATCTTCCTACGGGACTCCCAGGAAAGTCCCTAATTGTCGGAAACCTCCAAATGCCGGAATCTAAAGCTCAACACCCATAATGCCCAAAACCTGAAACTCTAGACCTTAATTTAATAATAGGCCCTAGTCACCATGCCTCAGCTCAGCAGCGGGCAATTCGTTTCTGCCAGCAGCTGCTCGAATGCTGGAGGGGAGGGTTTGGAAGGATTCTGGAGGTGTTTCCTGGAGCCCCAGAGTATGTAGCACATTTGATTTTGGCTTAACTTTTCCAATTTTGGGGTCCGAGTAAGGGTTTATACAAATTGTTTGGGACTTGCGCGTCAAGGGTGTAGTTAGCGCCGAGGCCGCAACGCCGCGGGACTTGTGCAAGATCACTGGCTATCATTCTTCTCCATCCATCCCCATTAGGCTCGCTGGAAGGATGTGAGGCCTCCTATGAGGGAGATCACATTATGCTGCGGGGTAGCTGCGTCAGGGAGACCGCACTTTAGAGAAGTACCCGTATCATTTAACCGGGAGCTACAGTACCCAAATCCTCAACCTTGAGCTTCCGGCAATCCTCTCGGATGCTTGATCTGCGGGCTACCTTATTACATATGTAGGTATACACAGACTGTCTCTCTCACTCTCTCTCTCTATCTCTCTTTCTCTCTCTATGGATATGTATATATCCATATATTTGTGCAGCCTAGGTGTACATATATTTTCGTATAGACAGTTATGGTATGCGTATGTCGATGCAAAGACCAGCAACGATAAGAATCACAACTGAGCTGAAGCTAACACAGCCAAGCGTAACTTGCTCATAAAGATATATATATATACACAGTATTGTGTATCAAATATGTGCTTATGTGTGTGCACGGTGCACATACACGGCATTTTCCTGGTTTTTGTGTGCTGCATATCTATATCTATCTATTCCAGTCCCTATGCATATGTATACGCATATGCTTCCCCCGATCTACCTTGCGCAGGTGGTCCTGCATAGGGTTGTTTACATCATGCTTTAGACCCTTGCTGAAAATAATCCAGGTGTGCAAATCGGTATGCAAATCTGGCAAATCAAGGAATTCCGAGTTCCAAATAGGGTGCTTATAAGTCAGTATTTGCGTAAATTTTCTTTATAATGCATTGAAAAACAATGCAACTCTTAGAAACTACTTGCGAAATCCGGATGTCCAATGCCAATAAACCGTCGCTGCGGGGCAGCAGAATCGGCTCAAGAGAGCCAACAGGCTTCAGAGGGATTGCAAGTTTCCTAGCTGGACAGAGATCATAACATTCGAAGACCTGGGTTCGCTCAAGACTTCCACGTTCTTTCGAAGCGGCCTTACAGAAAAATCATAGATGTCAAAGAAGACCTCCAAACCTGGCACTTGCAAGCATCCAAAAGAGCTTCACACAATGGCCAGCTGCAAGTAAACTTCCGAAGGGGGCAAGCACGCAATAATCCTATAAAGGTTTTGTGACGCGGCTATGTTTGTTGGGCAAAGGAAGGGCTAAAGTCAATACAGATATTTAGTTACGCATTCCGAATGATTGCCTACAATGGCCGTTATCCTCCCAGAAATATAAATAGATAGACGATCATTAAGGGGTTTCTGGGGGTTTGGGCACCCGTTACCCATTGAAAAAAATTGGAAGCACCGCCTCACGCGTGCCCTGCAGCAAGCTGCCGCGCTCTCTGTTGGCAGCTTGGCCAACGAGGGCTTGGCCCATTAAAAAGTTCAGGCTTTATAGGGTTCAGCTTTGTTCGGAGGGGGTCTTGTTAAACCACCTCAAGCAAGAATACCAAAGCCACAAAGATACTGCGGTAAAGGGTCCGGGCTAAGGGCGTGGGATGCCGCGGTTCTGCGTTGAAGTTTTGAGGGCTCGGGATGTAATGCGTAGGGCTGGAAAGCCCAGCGTGCATGGACCTTTCCGGATACGAGGGTACGGTAAACAATCCTGGGGTGCGGTGATCGAATATTATCCCCCTGAGAAGGACAAGGCTGTGTACCTAAGTTGGCCGATTACTTCGCAAGCCCAACACGTCCAGGTAAGCGATCGAAGATTCAGTGGAATAAGGGAAATGGAAGATGACCTGGAAACGCGCATTTTTCTATTGGCCCACGGATAAAGATAGTGTTTCCTAACCTGCTTACATACGGTAGCCCCTGGACAATTCCCTATTTCATGCCAGATTCCATGTTCTTTCCGCTTGATTCTCCGTCATTTCTTTGCGGGTCCCAAGGCCAAAACCTGCCCAATCCCCCCCAAGATGAAATACCACAATGGGTGTATTTGATATTGTGGCCTTAATATTAGGGAAGGGCATAAGGCTTCAGGGTCCAAGGCTCATGAAGTTGGGGGTCAAGGTCCACGTTTCAGGGTTTCAGGGGTTCGGAGTCCAAACTCGAAGAGGGTTGAGGGTCCAAGGCCTAAAGGGTCCAGGGCCGTGTGGCAGGATGGTAGGGGTCGTAGGTGCTGAAAGGCTCAGCGTCTGCTCGTTCAGGGGCTTCTGATATAGTAGTTTCCAATTTTTTTCCAATAAATTATGCCAATATAACCTCAGTATATAATCCTTAGGTAGTTTCCATTCTGTTTTCCATTATCCCTAACTTCAGGGTCTGTTGCTCAGGGTGTGCCGGCCAGGGCTTCGAGGTATGCTGGCCGCAGAAAAGGCTCCCATGACCCGGAGGGTACAGCATAGGGGTATAATATAGGGTCATATAGGGATTGGAAACTATATGAGAGGATTGGATTTTTGACTTGAGTGGTGTTTGACTTTCCGGTGGGCATGTAGCTGTACTGAAGCCTGCGTAGGCGCACAAAACAGTGCCTCGCGCACCCCAAACACCCCGCTAAACCCCCTACATGCTCCAAAGCCTGAACCCCCTACACTCCCTAAACCCCCTCGACCCATAACCTCCTAAGCCCCCTACACCCTAAATCCCCCCTAGAGCCTAAACCCTAAAATGATAATTGCCATTTCCATTATCCCGCTATAAACCCAATATAACCCTTAACCTCCTAAGACCCCCTAGACCCTAAATCCCCCTAGAGCCCAAACACTAAAACCTAAATAACAGTTGCCATTTGTCATTATCCCGTTATGTTGCCATTTGTCATTATCCCGTTATAACCCCAATATAGCCCTGAACCTCCTAAGCCTTTCTAAACCCTAAATCCCAAAGCACGGGCAACGTCGAAGCAGTTCTGGGATGGCGTCTGCGTCACCGCGCAGTTCGAGGGGTCTGGCCCTTATGCTTTACAATGGCCCGGGCTTAGGGTTCAGGATTTAGGGTTTCGGGCTTTAGGGTTTAGGGATGTAGGGTTTAGGGTCTAGACAGGTCTAGGGTTTAGCATGTAGGGCCTGGTAGCATGATTTCCATAAAGCAAAGTACAACAGGAACTGACTCAAAAACCTATGCCAGTTACCTCGGCACCTACTGTGGCTGCGTCAGGATAATTCTGCGGCAGTTTCGCAGAGGTCTTCTGCAGGGAATTCTGAAAGTTCAGGCTTTGGGGCTATAACCCCAACGTAACCCCTTTATACCCTATATAACCCAATGTAACCGCAATGTAACCCCTACAGAACCCTAGATAACCCCAATATAACCCTTATATACCCTATACAAGTGTCTGGGGAGCCATGGCGACGATGATGAAGAGGAGGAGGAGTACAGGAGTATTGAACTTGCTACGAGTCCCAACCTTTGGGATGTATAAGAGGAACCCTTGCGCTGACCGATGCCATGTCCCCCCCAACCGCCTTGGGTCATTATTAAACTACTCTTTTGATCCTCACTGTACTTAACTTAAACCCAATAAGGCTATCGAGATTGCATGTCACATGCTGTTGACTTTGAATACTATCCGGAACAAACACCAGGAATCTCTAGACACTTACCTTAAATTGGGTTAAGGGGGCGGCTCAAGGCGTGTCAGGGGGGTCAACGCAACATCCAAATCAGAGTGCAAATTGTGTTCGGCAGAGGCAGCAGGAGCAGGTGGTAGTACAGATTGCTTGAAATGCTAGTGGAACTTGGTAAGAACACATGTTCTATCTTAATCCCTTAGTCGCCCATATAAGCCCATATGTCAACCTTTTCCTACGCTGTTCCATAAGACCCTCCCAAGCCTGCAAGATATACTCCCGATACCTAGCGGCTTATACGGCGTTCCTGCGCCAGAGCCATGAGATTTTGTACCCATAAAAAGCAACGATAGGCATGTGCTTCATAGTACACTGAGGTCCCCTGCGCGTTGGCCTCTCATACCTTCTGCAAGTTGCTATACTGGGGCTGGCTGCAGCTGGCTTTTACAAAGCCTATGGCTCCTCAGCAAAACTAAGCTCAGTTTTTAGATGAGCTATGTGAACGCGGTTTGGGGTGCAGGGTTCTTAAGGGTTTAGGGGTTTAAGGTAGCCAAGGGAAGGTTGCCATAGGTAGGCCAATCCCATGGCCTTGTCAGGTATGCTACATGTCTAGACGGAAATTGTGCCTCCAACAGAAACTCAAGAAGGGCCCGAAAAAGGGCTCCCTCTTATACACCCCCAAACCATTAATCCTCATCCATTATGATGATGACGACTACTATAATTATCATCACTATTCTTATTAGCGCTTGTTCTAAGACTCCGCAAGAGGACTGGCACTTTTCAGCAACTTTGAAGGCAATCAAGCATAAATGACAATGACAAGGGATGCACTATCGGTATATCGGTGCCTCTGTGTTCCATGCATTTCCCCCAAAACAAGGGGAAGTGTCACGTTATACTTCCATGCTTTCTATAGGTGGACTGCAAAGGTGTAGAAGCTTGAGAAGAAACGGGTGCATCTCTGCAAAAAAAGAACACCTCAAGGTGAGGTGTCCAAGAGCCCACACCGACATCCGCGTCGCGTCATTACCCCGCGACCCTCACATTATAGTCCCTCTTAAGTAGCCATATTCTATCCGTAAACCTGGGCCTCTAAACCCTAAACCCTATAATATGCCCAAAGCCGAAAGCCATATTCTATCCCAGAACCCTTTAAACCCAAAGCCATATTCTCTCTACTTAACGGGGACTACACCTCCCAGGTTCCCGCAAGTGCCTCCAACTTAACGTGGCCAATTGAGGGGGAACTAAGGGGGGGGTTATGTAGGGATAATGGAAGAGAACATGGAACCCCCTAGGTCTCTTTAAAGGGATATCTAGGGTTATATGGAGGTTATATAAGGGTTATGTAGAGGGATACTAATCTCACAGCTCCATGAGGCTTGAGCCATGAAGGCAAAAGAGCGCAACGGCCTGCAAAATACCAAGGACCTTCAAAGGACCCAAGCCAACATGGGCCCTGAACCCTAAACCCTAAACCAAAAAAATCAAAGTCAGCCCAAACTTCAACAGACAAGCACACTGGAGGCTACTCCGGTTTGGGCATCCATCTGAAAAATGTCGTCAAGTCGGCAATTCACTACATTGAAGCTGGGGCGAGTCCAGGAACATGTTTTGTTTATGGAGACTTGTGAGTTTTCACAAGGTTGTGGGTTTTCAGAAGGCATTATTGATGTTTGGGTAGTCTAGCAAGTAATTACCTTTTTCAACGGATTGCGAATTCGAGGAATATCCATTTAGAGTCTGATTTTGTTCCGCCTTACCATTTGCTATGCTTTGCACCTAGTTCTGTTTGAACCCTAAGCCCTGAATCTTGCACAATACCTTTGCTGACCGACTTGCCACCACGACCCCCTTATGTAGGGGTTATATAGGGATAATGGAAAAGAAAATGGAGACCTTAGGTCCCTTTAAAGGGATCTATATATATATATAGAGGGTTACATAGGGTTTATATAGGGGTTATATCGGGATAATGGAAAAATCGAAGCTACTGTTTAGGGTTGAGGAGTTCCCCCCCAGGTTGAAACCGGGATTCCTCCTGATAGGAATGGCAGCAATAATAGCAGTAACAGTCTGAATCTTAATAGTCATCGTGAACAGTATTGGTAGTTCCCAAAATTAGGGTCCCATTTTGGTACCCATAAGAACATAAACTATAACCAAAAGGGGCCCATACTTTGTGAACTGCCCACCCTAAACCCTAACCCCTAAACCCCTAAACCCTAAACGCCTAAACCCTTTCTGTCAGCAAAGGAGAGCTCAGAGTATGCCATGCTAGCGTACATGGCCTTTCGGCTTTCATTGCCTTGGAGTTGTTGATCGGTTTTTAGGGTTTAGGGAACGTGAGTGAACGTAGGCTTACAGGTACTGTAAGGTTCAGGTTAGGATTTGTGAGCTCCAGCAAGCAGATGTATATTGAGCTACTGTCAACATTGGCCTTTTTCAGGGACCCTTCATTGTGGACACAGGGGTCCTTCTTGTAGTTTAGTATAGTCTCTAATATAGTCCCTAATAAGGAACCTAAGGAACCCATGTTCTTTAAATTGTGTGGGAAATAATGTAGCTCATATGAAGTTCTGCATGTTGCCTCCCTAGTTAGGGCAAGGTGTCTTCATCTCCAAGTAGTCACAGTTATCAGGAGTCATCTTTTAAGCAAATCTGCTAGCTAGGTGTAGGGGGATCATGTTGTAAGTTTATGATATCTTGTGGTGTCTACTTGAGCTACTCGGTTTGAACTAGAGGTTGAAGGATCATACTCCCCGGTACTCCCTCATACTCCTTGAGCTTTCTGGGGCTATTTAGTCCTTTTCCTACAAACTACATACACCCAAAGTCCTATAGAAGCCCCAAAT
The DNA here is from genome assembly GCA_905231905.1 of Symbiodinium pilosum. Taxonomy (NCBI): domain Eukaryota; class Dinophyceae; order Suessiales; family Symbiodiniaceae; genus Symbiodinium; species Symbiodinium pilosum. The sequence continues at coordinate 11,221 of CAJNIZ010042818.1, forward strand.
CCTGAATCAGGTACAGCCATAAACCTCATAGAAACCTCAAGTGAGCCCTACATAGACTCCGACCCAGCCTCGTTACTACATCAAGGAGAGAAGTCCAGTAAAAGCTTTTCTCTGGGGTTCAGAGCCTGAGGATTATGGGAGCATCAGGGGGAACTAGGGCTTAGGAGGGTTTCGAACCCTAAGCCCTAAACCCTAGACCCTGTTCAGGTTTGAGAGGTCCTGGGTTGGAAATGTTCAGGGCTTACTATTTAGGGATTCTTTAGGTGGACCCCCCACCCTGTAATAGTGACTATAACGGATATTAAGAATTATGTTGAGGTCTTCTTATATTCCTTTTATACCACTATTACAGGGTGGGGGGCCTGGTAGGGACTTAGAAGGAGCAGGCCAGGCTTCTGGGCAGAGGTAGGGACCAGGAAGCTGCATACGGGAAGCTCCTCTGAGTCAGACCAGCCCACGCCCTAAACCCTGGACCCTAAGCCTCCGCCCTAAACACTAAGACCTAAACCCTAAACCCTAACCCTAAACCTTCACCCTAAACCCCAAACCCTTACAGTGTATTCTGGGATCCTTCCACTCCTGCCTTCGGGCTCTCATACTCGTTTTGGATCGTAAGATTTGTGAGGAACAGCTATTTTGAGGGCACTCCATATTGCACATTCTGGGTGGGACCCTTCAATCTGTTGGGGAGATTGGCTTCTGAAGCTTCCGAATTCTTACAGATTACCCTTAAACTTAAACCATCTTAAACCTTCCATGGCATACACCGCATAAATATCACTTTAGTATGGCAGCCCACAAAGAACGCTCTAGTAGTGCCTTGTCATCCCCGATAGAACTACTGTTAAGGAGTCTAGACTATGGCTCATATAGGCCCAAGCCCCTCAGTGCGTCGTAGGTCTTCACGGTCTTCGGGGTCGTAGCCCTGGTACCGACAACCGCCATGGAGTTCTCCGGAGGCCATGCGCTCAGGTAGACTTAGATAATTACCAATACTACCCCAAGAATGGAGAAGCAGATAGCAAAGAAAATGGAAAAAGGCATGGAGACTGGGCTTTTGTAGGCTTATGGGGTTTATAATCCCCTCTACAAATGGGGTTATGTAGGGTTATATAGGGCATTTATAGGGAACAAGATGTGAACAAGTTTGGGGATTATGGTCTGCACGTGGACTTTTGAGGCCCCCTTGAGAGCTACAGTACCATGTAACATGGCACAGTAGGGTTTATTTACTTAGAGCCTGGGATAGAAGTCATAGGGTTTAGGGTTTAGGGTTATAGATAAGCAGCTTAAGCATCTTGAATGTCATCCACAGGCTGGATTATGATACCGCGTCATGGTAGGATTCCCCGCCGTGATAGGATTCCTGTTTGCGCCAAGTCCTCAAATTTCAGAGTCAACATTTTAAAAAGGGTTCTGTAGGGTTTCCGTTTTATTTTCCATTATCCCTATAACCCCAATATAACCCCATCATAACCCTAGTATTACCCCAATGGGTACCTATATCCCCTGCAATGCAGACGTTGGCATGTGAGCCTCAAGGCTTGTTGCAACCGCCTTCTGTGTGGCTGGAGTGCAGGTCACGTCAAGGCGTCACGCACATCTCAGGAGTCAGTCTAATGATGAACATGCACCCAGTCAAACAGTTTCTGAGCGGTTGCTTCCATCTTACTTTCCATCTTCTTTTCCACATGATTCCCCGTTAAGTCAGCTTAAGCCCTTAAACCGTAAACTGAACCCTAAGCCCTAAGCCCTGTAGCCCGGCTTCATAGGTTTCCTCTTTGTGCCAACCTACGGTCTCCTGGGCACACTTCTCTTGACCTGCGCACCTCGGAGAGGTTGAAGGGTTGAATGGTTCGGTTTTGTTGAGGTTTTAGGGGTTAGGGTTTTGGAGATCAAGCGTACGGAAGTGTTAAGGGTTGGCGTGTGTCTCTATATGGTAGTTTCCATAAGTCCCGACCCAGTACATGGTGACCATGAGGGAGTCTGGTGTTGATATTGCAATGCTCTTTCCTAAAATACCATTGTACCCGGGGGTACATAGTCGTCATGGAAACCACTCGAATCTCCTCATAATGATACACGGCAATACTTACTTCTCCGCACAACGGGTTCCCCTTCAAAAGTCACTATATTGCCTCGTCTTCCAACATGACGAGAGGGGGGGGGCACTGGCCGTGGCGTCCATCACTTTTACACTGTTTTGTGCGGAGCCCTTCTGTGAAGCGAAGCTTCCACCATTGCTGTGAGAGAGTTTTGAGCAGAAAAGACAGCCTTTTTGGTAAGAGACTTCCAACATCACGACATTCCCTGCCATGCTCAAACACTCTACAGTCCACCCTGGCATCGGGATTTCTAGAAGCAATTTAGCATAACACATTTCCTCACTTCATGCCATGTCCTCTAAGTTGGCTTCCTAAGAAGTAACAGAAATTGCGACGCATTGCAACTCATTGTCTATGCCGATCGCCGGTGCCAAGGAAGCACATGCTTAAGCCCGAAGCCCATGAGATATTCCTTAAGCCCTGGACATTTCTCTGGAATTGAGCCTACATGAGCCTACATGGGCCTACAATTATGAGCTGCCGGGCCCCTGAAGCGGTGATTTGCATAAGAAATCTTTGAACACCATTCCACACTTCAGTTGTATAATGCTGCAATACAGTCCATTTGCTAATCTCCCGACCCTGATTTAAAGAACCCCACAACCTGGCCACCTAATGATTAATGCATTGGGAAGTAATATTTGTTGTGCAACAGGGATGGAGGCGGTGGGGGTATTCCATAACTGACGGATGAGATTGGTTTCTCCTGGCCCTAGATGACGGCTAAGGCCGCCAAGTTTGTGGCAAACGTCATCGCTGTGACCTTGGCGAAATACGTCATGCGCGACTGGGTGCGGAGGAACTTCGTGGCTCCATGGATGCAGGTCTTCTTTGGAGCCTGATTTCGGGTGCGGGGGTTATAGGGGTTTTACAGCCTGGAGAAGGGCTTTGAGTTTGAGTCCATTTTGGGGACTTAGATTTTGGGCTTAGGGATTTGGATTTGTCAATTTACAAGTTAGAGCTCAGGTAATCGGGCTGCGGTTGATTCGGTTTTCTAGCATCCAACAACACCTAGAAGAAGGATACTTCGTGCTTGGAAAATCACTGCGGGAAGTATGTTGACCGTGGTTTGGGCACATGTGAGGCTCCTCCAGCACAATCTCCGTCTCAGATCCGAACTTTGCGGGGGTCACCATGCCTAAATCCCCAATTAAGGTGTTTTACCGATGTTTGAACTCATTGCTGTAGGAACAGAAAGACCTATCTAGGCGTAAGCTTTCTGGGGATCTCCATGTTTTGGGAGGTTGGTAACAAGGCTTTAAGTGGTAATGTCCCGGCATCAGAGGATGATGTCCTGGCGCGCAGTGAAGTCCAAACTGTGGGTCTTGTGATTGGAAAAATCATTAGAGACAAAACGCTAGCAATAGCCAAAAGGTCCAAACCTTCGAACAAAATGATAAAAGACAATGAGAGGATGACCACAGTTCCAGTCAAACAAAATTCATCAGCAAGCTTCTGACCCCCACCCCGAGTGTGAGCAAAACTGGGTCTATTTGGAAGCTGCTTATAGTCAGTTTCAATAAGGTTTCGGTACCACTGTCCGTTACAGAAGCTTATCCCTAAACTCTTAACCCTAAACCCTAATCCCATTAACATGGGGCTTCCAAATAGACCCACTTTGGGTTTGCACAAGGCTGCAGCCGGCTATTGACCAATCCCAGAAGTTACACCCCCAAAGTCAGCCCTCCCGTTGTGACGCCTTGGTTACTTCCTTATGAGCATTATCCCCTCACAGTCCAGGTAGAACTTTATCATCGTACACTTCAAGCACATATTACCCAATCCCTATATCATCCCAGTTTTGATTTCATTTGCCAGTTTCGTTTCCATTTGATTCTCAATTATAGGCGGATAGTACCCTAAACCCTAAACCCTAGCACATCCTTACATTGTACCCGCATTGAGCTTTTGATCTGAGGATCGGTCAGAGCTTCTCCAACTTGTATCTGAAGCAGCAAAGGACTTGTGTCTCAAAGTTGTGGTTCTTTTGGGTCTTTCAGAACCCTGGACTTATGAGTTTGGGGGTTGATACAGGCGAATTTAAGTAGATATTCGGTGTACCGATACAGCGTTGTACCGATTCAGCGTTGCCCCAACATCGGGGGGAGACATGGTGCGCTGAATGAGAGTGCTGGCTTTCATGTTCCGGTCAAGGGTTTTTGCCGGGTTGCCTGGAAGGAACACAAAAAATGAAACACGAAACGCGCCCTGAACCAAAAGCCCCAAACCTTGAACTCAAACCTGACCCCATAAACCTCAAACCTCAAGCGTGTGCTTTTCAGCTGCTTTCCAAAAGCAGCCACATCAATGTATCCAACAGATGTCATGTCAGAGCCGTCTTTAGATAGGCTAATTTCAAAAGTGGCGGGACGAATACAGTATTCAATGACAGTTTCCAAGATGAGAGTACATTTTCGAGCCCCAAAGTGCAAGGTGTCGTAAGAAAATTGGTGCGCCAAACGGCCATGGCTCTTCAAAGAAAGGGGACCCATTGACTTCTGGGGCGGAAGGGAAAGTCTTTAATATTGGAGTTTCGGGACATGGGTGCACTTTTGGGCACTTTAGATTGTTTGAAGATCACCAAGGGATTCAGGGGGCTTGTATGTAGAATTCTATTGGTTAACTTTGAGAAGCTCTCATATTTAGGATGTAGAAGCCGGGTGGACCCTCATGTTCATGTGGTCCTGTGTATCCTAGAACAAGGCTTACGCCCAACCTGGCATGGAAAGGGGGTCACCTACCCACCGGAGAAATTCAAGACTTGATTAAGGTCTAAGCCCCAAACCTAAGTATCATTTGTGTAGGTGTAAATGTGAAGACACGTTTTCC
>CAJNIZ010042818.1:17769-57467 GCA_905231905.1 Symbiodinium pilosum
GCTCTCTTAGCTTGTCAGTAGGGTTCAGGCTCAAGGTTCTTTAAAGTGGACCTTCGCTTTCAGAGAATTTCATCTGAATTTCCATGTCTTTTTGCGGGAGGGCCATGCTGAGTCAAGGCCCCATGTAGACTTTTCAGTACGCTACTGTACTCCCTAAACCCTAAACCCTAAACCCTGTACCACTACATCCCAAGGTTTCAAGGGTATAACACGCTTGCAGGTGGAGGAACATGTGCGCTTTAGGAAGGAACCAGCGAAGCCAAAGCATACAGTTAACCTGATCAGCCCTGAATTTTTCCTTTATCTCATATTCGAGAAGAGCTTCTCTTAGGCTTTTGGGTTAGGGTAAACCCTATAAATCCTAAGGCCATTTGAAAGCAGGAACCCGAGTCCATCCCTAAGCCCCAATGTGTCCTACAAGCAGGACGAGCCCTTCAAGATGGCATTCTTAGTGAGGGGCTCTTATGCAGCCTGTCTGTAGGGTTTAGGGTTTAGGTCTGGCATTAGGGGGTTGAGGGGATGAGCTTATGAGATCTTGTGGGCGGTTGGTTAGCGCGTTCAGGCTTTTAGCCATTTAGGCTTTCACGGCTTGAGGTTCAGGGCAAGTAGGACTTGCGCAGGTCATAGTTTTATTCAAGCTTTCTGATTGAAGGTATCGAAAATTGAAGAGTGTAGCTCCCCTTTGTAACGCATTTGTAAAGGGGCTCTCTTAACTGTCAGAATAGGATCCCTGCATGTATTCTGGACGGCATTGCAAGGTGATGCTTTTCCTAGTTGTTTAGGCTTCTGCGTCTGCGGTGTTCACCAGACTTTGTGTAGCTCTTCCAGGTCGTTCTCAGACATTCTGCGAGACCATTACCATAGCCGGTTCTTGTGATTCCTCAAGCAACCCCAATCCTAAACTTGAAGCATCCCGAAGCCAAACTATCCCTCGTTTGGTTGTTGGGGCATGGACGTACCAAGGCCCCGCTGAGTGTGAAGAATTATGGACTGGGTGTGCTGGACATCGGCTACCTCCCAATCATGGTGGGGGCAGGGTTTGTGTCATGGTTGTTAAGATGCTTACATTTTTATCATAGGCTTAAACTTGTCTTCATGTACGTAACTATATATGGTAGTGTCCCCTGAGTAGGGGAACCCGATATAGAACACCCAATACTATAGTCCTGATTATGAGAACCCCGGAAAAGGTACCCCGAATTTTGGGGAAACCCCATTTGTTCTTTGGCTTCTGAAGGATTTCCATAGGGCGAAGAGTCTGGATCTTGATCAGTCATGTATATGGGCGGTTCTCAAAATCATGGGCCCTTATGGTTCTAGGCTATATTACGGCACCTACTACGTCCCAGAAACCCTAAACCCTCAACACAAAACCATAGACTTAGCTATGCGTCTCTGTTTAGAAGGCCCACAGAATCCTACGATGGCCAGGGATGATTGCAATAAGGGGTTATATAGGGATAATGGAAAATAAGATGGAAATTGCTACATTGTGATAGGGAATATAATATAGTTATATAGGGATAATGGAAAATAAAGATGGAAGCGTAGTATATCATGATAGGGAATATAGGGGTTATATAGGGATAATGGAAAACACAATGGAAACTGCTATTTAGGGTATTTAGGGTTTAGGGTAAGAGTCTGAAGGCTGTTCATTTTTTGTGCCATTGGGCATGGGATGTGAAGGGTTGGGATATCACCTGTGAAATATTCGGGTTTCAGAGTTTAGGCAGCCTTGCGGGCCTTGCTACATCCCTTTAAGCCTTCGAAAGGGCTAAGGACTTGGGACCTGGAACCTTGGATTCTGAGCTATTTATTGGCTTTTATGCTATCTCACTGCTGACCCCTAAACCTTCAAACCCTAAAAAAACACTAAACTTTGAACTCTAAACCCTAAAACCTGATTTAGGAGTTTCCCGTAAACGCTACATCCTCCTAATCACAGAGCTAGGCCTAGGAACGCAACGAAGCTTGGACAGATGCAGTCTTTCCAAAGATGTTCAGGCTCCAACATCTGTAAAGTATATATGTGTGTGTGTCCAACAAGTGAAGTAGTGATGGTAGTATGTGGGGGGCTATATTGGGGTCCTCTATTTATGGAAGCTGCCATGTATTTTGCGATTCCTTTGCAATTAATTCCGTTGGGGCCAGAAGGTCTGCGATTAGGGTATTTAGACTTCTGAAGTAGGGTCAGGCGTTTCGGGTTGCCACAGACCAAGGCCAGGTGTTCAGAGTTACCAGTGTTTAGGGCTTAGGGTTTAACATCAGCTTATGCCTCTCAACTGCCTGTAAGATTCGAACTTCACTGGTCCTGCTTACTGCGCAGTTGCGTTCATGCTGTTTTCCCACAACCCTGGCTTCGTCCAAGAGTGCTAGCACCCTACCTGCAGGTGACTTCATGCATCTTCTCGCCTTTCTACGCCATACAGAGCCTCACCAGCTCCAGGAAACTGAAACCCTTGAAGCCGTGAACCCCTGCTTGAAAACGCCGCAGTAGGGCTCCTTGAGGGGTGCGTACTTGTGGGGTGTGTCCCTGGGGGTGACCAGCATGAATGAACATTCTGCCTTATGCTCCGGTTGGCGGTTTGCATAGGCCCAGTATGGCCCAGTAGCCGTGCAGATACGTTTGCATAAGCTTTGCCGCTGTGCAATCCTCTCAACCCCCCGAACGTATTTTTCAAAGGCTCCTGTCCTGTCAAAATTTCGGCGTTATGGAAATCCATGTTGGTGTTTCCTTGGCAGGGAATTTAGGCTTCGGGTCTAGCATGTGCAACCCTCCAACAGCCGAGCAAGTTCCTGCTGGTACATTCTGCAGGAGCCGCGTTTTGATGTCAACCGACAAGATGCAACCAGGGAAGTTGAGGGATGGTTGCCAAAATCCTATGAGTTTTGGACGCACCAACCCAGTCTCACGGCTAAACCATCCTAAACCCTAAGCCCTAAACCCTGAGATGGCTGTTGCAAGGAGCCTTGCGGGGAGGCATCCGAAGTATGAGAAGCTCAACTTGGGGTCCTCAAGCACCCCAGCTGTTGGAAAACCTCATCATTATTGGAGCCCATACAGGCGCTTATGACTAATTCTCCTTCACTGGTTCTCTGCAAGGAAACCCTAAACTCTAAACACCTAAGCTCTAAACCCGGAACCCCCCCCAAATCCTAATCCCTACTTGCCCAAACCCTTCCGTTCTTCTCTCCAAGGAACATCTACATGGGCAGTGCCTGCAAAAATCTGCAGGACTGAAGCTTGATATGCCAACGTCCTGTAGGGTTTGTAGGGCGTAATTGGGGATATGTAGGATCCATAAGGTTCAGGGCTTCGGGTATATGAATATAGGTTTCATAGGGACATAAACGCATGGTGTAGGGTTTCGGGATATAGAGGTTTCTGTAGGGGTGAAGGCAGAGTGGAGAATCAAATGGAGAAGCCAATGGAACATGTTATGGAAACTGAGGTTATGTAGGGGCTATGTACAGGGATCATGTAAATAAGACAGGGCTTAGATAAAAAATCGACAATATTGTTTTGAGGCCCCTATACCATAATAATTGTACAAGAGCCCCTAAACCCCAAACAGCCCTGATCCTGGCCTGTACACTAGGGTGTCTCTGCACCTGGCCTCCTGTCAGAATCTGAGTCCATCTATTGGCTTTCTTCATGTCAGGGAAGGTTTTTCTGTGTAGCTACAGTACTTGCAGTACTGTAGCCCTCTGTATGGTGACATGTATGGTTGAGCTGGTTTGGCAACCTATGAACCTCCGAATGCGCGTTTGGGGTCAGAAGTGCGACTAGGGATTGAATGTTGAGCAGCTCCAAACTCTAAATACGGAATTCCACACTCCGCGTACAAAGTTTCAAGCTCTACGCCGGAATCTCTAAGTTGTACAGTCTACATGCTACGTCGCGGGCCAAGCCAAATCTCCAAACAATCATGGAGGAGGTGTTCGCCCCCACCAAGTCTTCTGATGCCTCTTGGTGACTGTTCTTGGCTTGTTGTAGGGTTTAGGGTCTACCCAAAACCCCCCAACAAATGTGTAAAATAATAGCCTTAAACCCACAATAATAGCCATAAAGGCCATTATTTTACATACTTTAAGGGTCCAGGTAGGACCAGTGTAAAGTCTCATTGCAGGATCGGAAAGACAAGGTGGTGATTTGGGACTTCAGGGTTTAGGGTTTAGGGTTATCAGATTCAGGGTTCAGGATTTTGGGTCTTTTCAACATGGAGGGGGGTGCTTTTCCATATTCGGGCATCACATGGAGCTGTTACACCTCACTACACGCTTCAGCCAGAGAATGAATTTGCTCACAGCTGTTGTGTTCCCCTATCGGGATGGGAAAGAAGACCGCAGTACTGTATTGCTTATTGGGTATTGGTATATTGTCGTGCAAAGAAGGGTTTAAAATTGGCCAATTTCTGCTCTTGCGTCAACGTTACTCCAGTAATCCTGTGCTTTCATGGTTTCAAATTGTGAGGGAGTTTATAAGCATTGTCCCTTGCAGACTCCCCGAGGCGAGGCTTGTAACGTTTCTTTACGATCACCGTGTGTCGCAAAGGTCCGGAATGGAACTGCTCTTTTTTCGTTCGAGAAACCTCCACACATTCTGTGAGCTTGTCGAGCTTGGGCGCCGTGGAAAGACTACTTGCGTGAAACCAACGGCGCAAGCCAGGACCCTCAACCCTAAAAGCACCTACACCCGCAACCCACGACTCTCAACCCTAAGCCCTGTAGACCTTAAAGCCCAAACCCCTAACTCAACTCCCAAACTCTTAATCTATGAACCTTCAAACCTAAACCCTTGACCCCAAACTCTTAACATCCACAAACCCTCGAACCTAACCCCGAATAGTAGTTTCCATGTTCTTTTCCATTATCCCTAAATAACCCCTGTATACTATAGTAGCTTCCATGTTCCATTATCCCTAAAACACAAATGCTGGGACCCAGGGCCAGTCTTCGTGGACCGGCGCCTTTAAAGCTGCCTTGCCTGCCCCTGGGCCCTGGGGTTGGAGGTAGGCTAGATGACTGAGGGGTCCGTTTAAAGCGGATATAGTTGTTATATAGTACTTTGCAAAATCAGTCGCAGATTTTCATTTCTCACGGGCACAGTTCTCGTTGCTTCACTTTTAGAATTCCGTTTCTGTCAATCGCAGCGTTTCATGTCTTCAGTACTTCCAATTTGTCATTTCTATTGGAAGCAGAAAATCCTTCAACACCGTATAGTCCCCCTTAAGTAGATAGAATATGACTTTGGGTATATTATAACAAGATCCCCATATACCCCATATTCTATCTACTTAAGGGGGACTATAGTCTGCCCTAAACCCTAAACCCTAAACCCTGAATTGTTTCTGGGTGTGCGGCCAAACCTGTGGTCCTGAAAGATGTGGGCCTCGAGATATTAAAGCAACATGTCTTGTTGCGAAGCCATACATTTCGCGCGTGGCTAGTACATGTCTGGATGCGTCCGAAAAATCCTATGTTCATTTTGGAACAGCCAGCAGTCAGGACTTTTAGCTGAACAGCCAGTGACTAAACATGTTTAATGAAGGTTTCTGCTTTAAATGCTATTACTTCAAAGTGCCACTATGACCTAACATGTGAAGCCAAATCCTCCATCATTGGGCAGCCTTGAGTGTAAGCCACGCAAAGGACAGGTGGCTCTTCAGCCATGGCTTCTGCCAAGCATGGCAACCACCAACATGTTTCTCAGAATGGCTCTTCAGCCAGTTCTAAACAAGCCCTTCAGCTGAACATATGAAACAAAAGCCATGTTGGCAATGCAGCCACTGTTTTTTCCGTTAAACGGGTCAAACACCAATATGTTTCAAAGCATGACTCTTCGCCCATTTCATATTTTTACCTACATTCACTGGCGATTGATAGCTTTATTTATAACTATCCTCATATCCATATCTGCATACATATATGTGTATGCATATATACACGCATATGTGTACGTGTATGTGGTTGGCCGCCGTTGTTTCTTGATGTGTTATCAGGATACGTGAGGACACAAGCGAAGCAGCGTCCTTTTGTCTACCTCCATCTGAGCTTGACTGACTACGGCTGACTAAGGCGTAAGTTTGGGGCTGAAGTATTGCAGTGGGGTTAGGTTGGGTAGACATCCCATGGATTTTGCTCTGATGCCCCATAGCTAAATGTGCCTTGAAATTCACCAAGCCCTAGTCAAGCCCGAAGAGTGAACTTGCCAATCTCAAGGTTATATGCTTGCAGCCGTACAAACACAGATGACCCTGAGCCCAGGAAAACACCCCGGCCCCCGAAACCATGTTATTCAGGTTGTTTTCAACCTTTTCCTCGTCCTCTTTCTGGTGCGTGCGCTGAAAGCGCAGCTGAAGAAGTCCAGACGCTGAGCTTACATCAGACATCTGAAAGAGAAAACGAAAGGTTTGCGCCGGGGGATGCTAGGTCTAATTTGGGTTCAGGTATGAGCGTTAGTGCCTACATAGGGCTTGAGATTCAGCGTTACAACCCTTCGGGTGTTGGAAAGCTACTTCCAGTGAGAGGAGCTGGGCTTGATGGCAGGGCAGCCAGCCCGGCGGCCCTGCCTGAAGCTCCTCGCTGGGGGCGCCGTTCTTCTGCCGCTGTCGGCCCGACTCCTGTCCGTGCTCCTCGCCCGCCTGCCCGGCGTTGGATGGCTGTGCTGCTGCTGGGTCAACCCCAATATAACCCCAATACAACCCCAATGTAACCCCAATACAACCCCAATATAACCCCAATACAACCCCAATATAACCCCAATATGACCTCAATATAGTCCCAATATAACCCCAATATAGTCCCAATATGCTGTGGCCTGGGTCAGGCGGGCATCTCCTCAAGGCCCAGACCGGTCGTTCAAATGAACACTTGAGACGTCTGCGCTTGGTTTGGGTTTAGGGTTTCGGGTAGCGGTAGTTTGTTTACCTCCCTTCTCCTCCCCCTCCTAAGCTTTAGGGTTTGGGGCCTTCGTATACAGTGCATCAGTTGGGATAGCACAATCCCGCTACATTCCCACATTGGGCGTGCAATATGGCGTACAATAAGAGAAGGTTGGACCAGATGAATGGGTAGCGGGGATCATGATTCCACACAAGACATTGTAGCCTGTTCAAGAATTGGCATCGGAGCTCCTGGAAGCGGGTGACCCGATAGGGGCGGGAGGAAAGTATCTCAGGAAACTCAAGGGAGTTTGTCTTGGTCCTCATTTGGGAGTATGGCGTATACATGGACCATTCTGAGAATGTCCCGTATACATTTGGCAGAATCCTTTGTGGGGACCACGAGAGCATGTGTGTATATATCTCTAGCTAGCTCGAATGGAGTCACGCTGGTTTGAGAGAGCCCGCCCTAAACCCTAAACCCTAAACCCTAAACAAGCAGCTGAGGAAATGCTATGGAGGCCAAGTTGAAGAGCAAATGACTTGGTGGGCCCGAGTCCCAATGAGCAGCGGTGAAGACCTTAGGTTTTTCAGCAAAGCAAGTTCTGTTTAGGAAGGGCTTCAAGGTTAAGAGTGCATGGTATAGTTTGTTTGGTGCAGAGATCCTTGCTTAACTAGAATTTAAACTTCCGTTGGCGGCTTTCATTTTACATGAAAATTAGAAGAATACTCACTTGCGCGATTTGCCTACTGATGCTTTCTGAACTTACCGTGACCTCTCCCCACTTCACTCTAAATGATAGGAAGCATAAGGCTTGATTGCAGGTCATGAAATATTCAAAGTCGGCCAGCTCGATTTGATGGCATGATTCCAGAATTCCTGTATCTAGGCGCCCATAAACGCTGCCCACAACTTGCAGAGAAGGACCACCTTCATCCAAAACATTGGGGGCCCTATAACAAAAGGGAAGGCCCCTGGGATATTTACTATCTTCCCTAATGGCTTAAATAAGGGAACCTATATCCTAATATTTTTCAAAGGGTTTTAGGGGCCAACCCAGAACAGAACAGTACACTTTCTAGGGCCCCTCTTTGGGCTTTCATGTTTGTTGGGGGCAGGGTCGTGTTCCTGCATGGCCCCAGTCGTATGTCGGTCAGAAGAATCCAGGGTTCTAGATCCAAGGGGCCATGCAGGATATTTCCAGCATAAGTCGGGCATGAATCTGTGGGGATGTAGCATGATGCGCTTTTTTCAGTCAGAAGAAAAGCAAGGGTGCAGCCACCTGTGAACACAGCATATGAGCCCGAAATCTTTCACCCGAAGCCTGACTGTCAATATGGTGCTTTCTCAAACTGATCCCCGTATAGTCACTTCCCCTAGTATTAAACCCCCTTATCAGTGGAGAGAATCATAATATGGTGGGAATTCATAAATTGAGGAGGGCTGGCTGGGTGCAGTATAGTAGGAAAGGGATTCATGACTCAAGGGCACCTTTACCATCTCCACGTCTAAGCATCCCTGCCTGCATATCTCTCAGGGCGCATCTTTTTGAGGAACCCCTTTCCTGTGATCGTTTTGAAGTCTGCCTCAAGTTATCCAGTAGCTACACAAACAGTTCAACTTGGCAACACCCGATCTCACCCTAAATGGTGGCTTATATAGGGAAGAGTACCAAGCTGGCTTTAAATTCGGAGTTGGAATTATTCTAAATTACCCTGGTTCAATATGTAGTGTGGCTGCTTTGCTGCTCTGATCACCACTGCAAAGGGAACACAGTGGTACAGCTAGGGAAGTAATTGAATTCGAGACTGTACAGACAGATGACCAGTAGCTTTCAGCGGCAGCCTAGCTGTCGCGGAGAAAGGCGGCTGGTGTTGGCAGCACTTGCAGCGAACACGCAGTTTATGCCGGATCCAAAGACGGATCCACGCTGCTTGAGCCCTTCTCTTGTTGGATCTTCTTGAGGGGCTTCAGTAAAGAGTTGTTGCAATAGGGATCGCCGGGGATATTTATTAATTTCCTAATGGCTTCAGTAAGGGACCTTATACATACATATATATATATATATATTGTTCAAAGTGGTTTGGGGGCCAACCTAGACCACAAATCTTAGCCGGCTGAGCACGAGCTGGCAGGCCGTCTTCGAGAAACAACAAAATAGCGGTTCCCTTCACTAGCAAAACCCTGGGGACCGAGGCATGTATCGTGATTCTACAAGAAAGGTGGTTTAGGGTTTAGGGTGTACGGTTTACGTCGGGGATCCCTTTGAAGGATTCTACAAGCGGTCTTGAGAAACTTTCAAACGAACAACCCAACAGACGCACTAGTTTGGTTGAAGCTGGTGCTAGTCCCAGCACGGGTCAAGCTCACATTCCAACGAACACGCATCCAGCTTGCTCTTGCCAACCAAAACTTCTCTTGCAAAGGAAAGGTGCCTGGTGTGTCACCCCAAGATGCTAAGTGTAAAGCTTCAACAGTTAGGAGCATTTATCTACTCCCTATGCATTTGTTTAGTATGGTCCGCATACCCCGACACCTTGCCCCAATTCTTAGAGCACTACAGTACCCAAGTTGTGCAGAGTCTGTTCGTCGGGTCCCCCGAAAAGAAGCTGAGGCTGAGAGGAAGTTGGCACATGACATGGTATGTTTTTTTTAGAGCGTAGCCCCAAATTGTGTGAGACGAATGAGGTGACTGCGGTAGCGAAAGAACCGAGAAAGAACATCAGAGCTCATGCAGCTGGTACAGAGATATGGGATTCGTGGCAACCGTTGGAAATTGAGGCGGCTGTTCTTGCCACCCTCTCTATGGGAGCTTACTTTGCTCAAAAGAAAGTCGGTTATGACTCGTATGTTATCTGTGATCAAGCTCTGAACTACTTACAGGCACCTACGCCCTAAACCCTAAGAGCCTAAGCCCTAAACCTTAAACCCTAAAACCCCAAAACCGTAAACTCTAAGCCCCTTGCTAAGACCTCAACCGAAAGCGGTGCCCGAAGAATCCTGTAGCAGAAGGTTTCGCATGAAATCTGCTTAGAGCTTTGCCTCGGATCAGACCATTCACTTAGGGATCTCAAGGGTTGTAGGGTCAAAGGCGATATAGAAGGGTGGTATAGGGTTAGCTAGGATTAATTTGGGATTTCTAAGGTTTTATAGAATGGGCTTCTAGAAATTCAGGACTTAGTAGCTTGGGGATTACGGATTCAGGGCTTAGTTTTTCAGGGTTTCGAGCTTCATGGCTTGGGCTTTTGGTCCAGGATGCATGACTATGTTTTGCGTTTAGCACTCATGCCGTTTGGCCGTAGAGCTTAGAGTGCTCAAGGGCAGCACGGAGGAGCTCAAAAGCCCACTGACGATGATAAGTACGTGCCTGTCTACCGGGGATGTGTTAAACCCCTCAGCTCTAAGAATCCTAAACCCTAATCTTATGGGTGGTCTGTAGAGAATAGGGGAATATAATCCCTAAATAGTCCCTATATGATATATTGCCTTATTCCACTAACCGCCAGTAAGTAAATCCCCTACCAGAGCAAGAGGACACGAGTACAAGCCTAAGATGTGAAGGGCCGTTCTAGAACAGTGGGGTGTGGAATGGATACCTTAAACCTTCAGGGGTAGCTGAAGAGGGGTGGGATTACTGTAGTCTGCTTAGGAAATATTTTTCATTCTATTCTAGAATACTCCAGAGAAATTCAGAAAAACAAATTGTTCATTACAGGTCTGAGGGGGCTACAGATGAATGATCAGGATGTGGGGCATAGGGCTACTTGCAGGGTTCGCTGGTCCGAAATGTTGCTGCAAATGCGATTGCTCCAGTTTAGCTTAGCATAGGACTACTCGTGAACGTTTAGTGGTGTTGTGCAGCTTCATTGACAGATGTAAACCAACGTCTTTGTACCATGAGTTTAAGCAGTACCTTATTTCACCAGAACTGAACTCCTATGTAGTTCGGCAATGGGTTTGACATGGTCTTTGGGTAAAGTGTTGTCACATACCATCCGCAAAGGAACTACATGGGAAGTTTTGGGTGAACTCAATTCACGCGGTTTAGGGTTTAGGGTTTAGGGGGTGGGCTTCTGGTCTTCTCATCGAGCCCGGCATGGACCAGGAACTTCTCTTTCCCTACCGATGGTAAAGCTGCAGCGCTCATGAATTTCATGTGTGTCCCTTGCCGATAACTAGCGGCTTGTGGTAGCAATTATCAAATTAGGAAAGCCAGATGCCCACTGAAGATGTTCCGTACGGTAAGCTACGGCTTCCGGAGCCTATGTTTCTATCTCATGATGGACCGCTACATCCTGATGCAGAGGTTATACAGCACACGGAGCAAGGCATGTAAGCAGGGGCGCTGAAACATATTTCTAGTAGCTCGATGGGGCTATGACGAGAAATGACCTCATCGGTTTGGATTGTGACCTGTGGAACTTTGCAAGACATAATGGACATAAATCAGGATGCTTCATGTAATTTGGCGGATCCTTGAGTGTGAGGTTTCACAGGGCCGGGCAGAAGCTTTGTGTAGAACCCCTATAGTGTCCCCTATGTTATCCCTTATATAACCCCCTTTAAGGAAATTAGGGAAGGAATCCCACAACAGATCCAAGGCACAGCCTCCCAGAAGCGGGGTCTTGCTTAGCACCCTGCAGAAACTAGTGCTGGCTTCATGCCGCTTGGGGCCTGCATCCAGAAAGAGCTCGGTGCACTGGACTGCACTCCCCTAAATACTGGTTTAGGGTTTAGGGTTTAGGGTTACTTCGGCCTCTCCATCATCCCCCTCATAATGCCTACAGCCCCCCTTAAGTAGATAGAATATGGGGTATATGGGGATGTTATTATGACATACCCAAGGCCATATTCTATCTACTTAAGGGGGACTATATGTATCCAGGGTTTCCCCAAGAATCCCTTAGTTCTCAGATAGCCTAAACTTGATAGATCCGAACAATACCTCAGAGGTCTGATATGCAGTCAGTTTGGCTGCTGACTATCATGACATTGGTAATTATTTAGGCCCATGCAGCTATACAGCGGCTTCAGCTCAACCCTCGCAACCAGATACCCTAAACCCTGAATAGTAGTTACCATTTTATTTTACATTATCCCCATATAACCCCTATATAACCCCAATATCTACCCAATGTAACCCCAACATAACCCCAAATATCTGTCAATGATGGGCAGAACTCGTTCTATCTCTTGCCATGTCGGTCCGAAACCTTGACCCTATGCCTGTCGCTCTCGGCTTATAAATACAATGTAAAAATGCCTACCACCGGCCCCCTGTCTATGAGTAGTACCTACCTTGGGCTATATGGTGCCTAAGGGTATTGCAATACTAGGAATGTGTTGTAAGAGCAGCTACCATGCGTAAATGTCTCCAAGCTTGTGTTCCCCAAAGACCTGAAGCAAGTTTAGGATCTGTATTTTTCACATGCTAAATCAGGAGAGGGCTGCGCACTTTGCTACGTCTTCAGTCCTCGATAGAAACCCTAAACCATAAAGCCCACAACCCTGAAACCCTTAACCCCAACTTGAGACAGACTTGCACTTCATGCTAGGCGCCGGGCTTTGCTGGGTGGCGACAAGGCTCAGTAGAAACAGCGGAGGATTATGAAGTTGAACATGGGGCAACATGCAGGGGTATTCGGGTTATGTAGAGAGATATAGGGTTTATGCATTGTACCGCCAGAATTGAGAATCAATGGAAAGCTACTGAACTCAGATTTGAGAGTGAAGGACTTAGGCAGTCGGAGTTTTATACGCCCTTGGAGTCTCAGATTACCCTAAATCCTGAACCCTAAATCCTAAACCCTAAACCCTAAACCCTAAACCCGAGTTATCTGAGCCTGCTCTAGGTTGCCAGGTCTAGAAACTCGTATGGAGCTTAGGGATGGTACATCAAGCATAGGGATTTAGGGTTTGAATTTTGGGGTTTGGGGTTATAGGGTTTAGGTTTAGGGTTTAGGGGTCTGTGGTCTAGGGGTTTAGACTTTAGGGTTTAAGGTATAGGGTTTATAGGCTTTGGGGTAAGTCCTAAATCCTGAATCTTCAGCCCTAAGCCCCAAGCTCTGGGTCCTGAACCCTGGATCTCCAAAGCTAAATCCTAAACTCTAAGCCCTAAACCCTAAACCGTAAATTCTAAGTCTTAAACCCTGAATCCTAGGCCCCAACGCCTAGCCCCGTAAATCCTAAACTCCAAGCCTCACGTGCTAGATCCTGAACCTTGTCCGTATGAAGCTTGATGCTGGGCACCAAGAGTGAGACAGTGCAATCCATGGAACCACGAGGGTTTCGCAGAATCATTATCCCAGCCAATTGTGCGGCCAGGGGCAGGTCAATGGTGTGTTGGTTGTTAGATAGGTTTTCGGGCCTTGTGACTGGGCTGTACTCCTTACATCATCCTGTTTTGTGGAACCCTTGGGCAGGTACTGAAAACCCGCGGTTGAACCCTGTCACATGTGAACCACAGCTGCAGGCGAGGCGGCCGCGTGTAGCACAGCAACATTGAATGTGAGCCACACGCCTTTGTGGATTTGAGCTTGCGCGTCGGCAGGAATTCTTATGTGCAGCATCAGACTTCCTGATGCAGTGTTGCCATGGCGTCGTTGAAGGCATCGATGCTTATCACCTTAGGCTGTTATCCTCTTTTTTTCTGTACGTTGGAGCTTGGTGATTTCCTGTTTTCACAGGTCGCCAATTCGACAACAAAGACCCTTGCAACTCGCGGCATCCCGGCTGGCCGATCCCGCCCAGGCAGCTGGACGTGTCTGCCGCGAGGCTAGGCTGGCAATACGTGTCATTGCACATGTTCTTTGATCGGCAGGCCGTCGCACGTGGCTCCGGGGACAATGTGAGCTGCATGGTGATAGCGTTTAACTAGCCGTCTCGTCGGTGTCGGTCCGCCGCCCCCCGCCCCGGGTGGAACGAGCACTGGGGGTGCTCGAATCGAAGCATGGGTGAGATATGGTGAGATATCATCGGGCACACTGGTTGTTGTGTCATCACGTTTAGCGTCCGCTCACCTTCTTGTCGGTCCGGCTCCTCCCCTGGCACGGGCACGGGCCCTGGCCTATGCTTGAATCAATTCATGGGTCAGACCTCATCAGGCACGCCGTTTGTTGAGCAGCCGTGTATTCTTCAAGTACTGCACAACTTTCCACACGGCGCCTCCTTAACGAGACCTTTGCATTTGACACCCCTTCTCTCTCAGTAGTTTGTACTTGGTTGCTCTGGATAGTCGACTATAGATAGTGGGGTTGATCACCTGCGGCTTCGGCGCAGGCAATCTTGCCTGTCCTGCTTCTTGGCCTCTTCTTGTCGAACATAAAGTCGAAACTTACAACGTTTCCAAGTCCCCGTCGCAAGTCCCGAGAGCTAGTCCACAAAAGCAGAGCCGGTGGCAACCGCTGAATAAATCGTTTGGGAGAAATGGAAGCCCTACAGCCCACAAAATGGCAGATGTTGCTAGGTTTCAACTTTTGGTGTAGTTGACAGAATTTCAGGCCACGAGACTCGTGGAGAATCTCCGATGCACATGGGGCTGCTTGCCATTGACATGTGCTCATGAAAACACACGAACTCGCCTACCGCTTGCTGAAATCATTCTGCTGCTTGCTGAGGCCTGGGCGTGATTTGTGGATGCGAGAAGTACGCAATTTTCACAATAATTCCCATCAAATGGTGGCAGAGCATCCACGCGCAGGCCCGCTGCGGATGTTAAAAAAGGCCTTGCAGAGGGGTCCAGTATTGTTTAGCAGCGCAGCCGTGGCAGTGGGACCTGCTGGCCAGGGGCTTGTGCCCGCGGGTGGTGCTCAGGACCTCAACCTTTGCCCACGGTATGCAGGTTCGGGGTCCAGGGGGCTCTAAACGCAAATGTAGGGATGTGAGGCACCATGTGGCGTCATTTTTGGCTTTGGAGTGAGTATCCACATGGGTCCTTTGGAGACTTATGCGTGCGTGTATTGGATGCCCAAGGGTCTAGGACTTAAGGGTTCAGAGTTTAGGGTTCGTTGGGGATATCCACGTGAGAACAGAAAAAGTTTTTTTTGCAGAGACTGCAGATGCCACAAGTCATGAAGACTGCAGCTTTCTCCGAACCCCCCTCCGCAAACCCCAAACCCCAAGCCCTAGACTTGAGCCTTAAGCCCTCGCCTTAGCCTTGAGCCGAACATCCCCAACCTCAAGCCCTGAACCCAACACGCCCCAACACAAGCCCTAAACCTCCTGATGGAGGCCCCTGGAAGCTGGCCATTGCTTGGTCGAAGGGGAGGCCAGGCAATGACAGTCTGGATGGCGTAGGGCTTAGGCCAATTATTCCTGAACATTCCTGAGCCATCCAGGCCACAAAAGGGCTTGGAGCTTAAAAGTTGTAGAGGGGTTCAGGGCAGTTTTACGTTCTGGTGTGTATGGGGGGTAGGAGTGTGGCCTGGCGTTCCATTTATTCTCAGATTTCAAGCGACGGTTTTCCAGCGTTTTGGGAGCACGGCCTGCTCTGGTGCACAATCGGGGAAATCATGATGGGAACCACGTGAGTATCAACATCATCCTTGCATTTTGCTCTGATTTGGGGCTTAGGGCTACTTACAACCGATGAAGGCTCTCCATAGCCATGCAAGTCCTGACACGACGTTCTACCCCACAACCTCATCTCCAATGTTGCTACGCGAGCCTGCAGCCATTCAGAAACTTGTGCCGTGAAAGTATGCACCTGTAAGGCACCGCTTACGCGATGGGAGACAACCTCCCCTGGTCTGGAAAATTCCGTGGCCGAGGTAGGAATTTCGACTCGGTGTCTACAGAATTACAACTGAAACGTTGCTTTGGTTCAGGGGCGTAGGAATTGGGAAGTTAGATTTGCAGAACCGTATGACTTTCCACTGCGCTGGAGCAGCATACTCTAGCGCAACAGTGGCTTCTGCCAAGTTGAGAGTTGGATTTCCCATTGCAACTTTTGCAAGTACTGAAGAAGCCAGAGCGGGAGGTGATTGGCGTGAGTTTCGAAACAAACTGTAAGCGTCTGGTTTCATATCTCTCCTTCTTGCTTTGTTTGCGTTACGCGTCAGTCGAAGGATTGCGTTTCAAGCTTTCCGCTCTCGAATGATGCGGGGCCAACTGTCCAACTAATAACAATTCGGGCAGATGGCCGCCGCAAAGTGGAAGATGTGTTAGCACACAGTGATCACCCAGGATTCATTTTCGTAATCAAAATGCATTGTTGGTCTTCTTGATGTGATTTTTTGCTTTTGTATGACATGGTACGTAATTCTTCTTGCTGGCTGGCATGGTTGCAGTGCTTCAAAGTATTCGCATCATTGCCCCAAAGTATTCCGATCACGGCTCCGTTTTTCGTGTATGGGCCCTAAACCTTAAAACCTTAATCTGACGCCTGAGAGCTGAACCTCCAACCCCTTGTGAAAGCCAAGCCTTGAAACCCTACCACCCCAACCCTTCAACCCCTGAACTGTGAATCTTCCCTATATGATCACTGCATAACTCGATATAATATAGCCCCTACACAAGACTCTTACATACGCATATGTAGAGGCACATATATGCAAATGTATGTGTGTGTGTATGCATAGATGTCCATATCAAGAAAAAATGTATGTAGATGGATCATGTATATATACATCTGCACGAAATTCGACTCCCAAATTTCATGACAAACTGCGAGGCGGTAGCCGGCTTCCTGTGCTGCAGTGCCGCGGCGCAGCGGGCATGGTTGAGTCTCACCGCAAGGGACTCTGCAGCCTTATGTTGGCACTTCTGTGTGTGTGGGTCGGCTTCAGTGTTGGGGTTGGAGGATCTAGGGTCCAGGCTTTGGAAGATTATGGGGTTTACAGTTTATTGGGCTAAGGATTTGAGTTTTAAGATTTTTGGGCTTAAGAGTGATTCAGGGGAAGAAAATGGAATTTACCACATGACATGATTTCATGATTTACGGTTGGAAGCTGGCAGGAAGAGGTGGAGATGATAACATGATAGAAGCTACAATGTGTTTTTGCTGTGGAGTGGCTATTGGATAAGTTGGGAATGGAGGAGCGGAAGCGCACATGGAAAATGCTGTTACATTATTTAAGCTTTGCTGCTGTAGAGCTGTGGGTTCAAGGAATGAAGGAACAGGTTAATTGGATTACGAGATCGGGAAAGGATTATTGCTGGAATCCTTAATTTAAACCCAAAAACCCAACCCCTTTGACCACAAAACACGCACACAGCAGCGGTGAAGCAGGTTTGCTGGTGGCGAGGATTTTCCTGGTACCCTAAACATTACTTCGGCTCGGAATGTCTATATAGTATATGAGCTACAGTTTAAAAACTCCTTACAGGGTGCTTATACGGAGGATTATATAAAGGGGTATTATGGGGGTTATTAATGGGGATACTAGGAGTTCAGATTGTAGCTCATATATGAAACCATGGGGGGCCAAAGCATGCACCAGGATAGCACAAGGATGATGATGGAATGGGGCGAGTGAATTCGCCCCCGAAGCTCAAGAGAGGGCAAGCCCTAGCATTGGGTTTAGGATCTTTAGGGGCTGGGAGGGGGAGGAGGAACAAAATGATAGCAGCAAGATAAATTTACGAAGGCGGCAACTGACATACAGAACTTAAGGGAGATTTTGTTTTTCAACCTTTTTGTTGTGTTTTTGATTTGTGGGTGATGTGAGACCTTTAAGATTTTGGGGCGGATTTGCGCAGTTGGGGGTTTAGGGTATTCAGGCGTTATGGGTTTGGGTGTGGATACGATGGTCTTTGACGTGACTTCCTCAAACTTGGAGGTTCTCTTGGCTTACTAAGTAAGAGGGCTTGTGGGGTTTACAGGAGGGGTTATTGGGGATAGTAGGTAGACTTACTAAGTGAAAGATCATCCAAGTAGACTCGAAGGCCTGGGAGTGCTTGTTCCGAACTATAGGGTTTGTTCTAGTGATAGGGTTTATGCGGTTTATTGTGAGGTTTGTACGGTTGATTGGTGGGTTTCGGTGTAAGGTAGGGCTTCTCCAAATGCCGCAAGACACATATGGGTTTGTACAAGGGTAATGGGGTTATATGAGGTCTATGTAGGCCTTTGTTGCGGATACTTGCCTGATAACTTCCCACCTGAGCCATTAACCCTTAACTATGAGGTTTTCGGGTTTCCCTAGACCTAGACCCTGCTCCCACCCTCTATGCTCCCACCCTCTATTCGGGCTTTTTCCCACTATTTGGGGATGCATATCCCCAATTAAAGCCTAAGCCACGGACCCTAAACCCCAAACCCTATATACCCTGTATACCCAGTATGGTAAACCCACAGGTACTAGGCCGATCTTGGTTTGTGGCTTTTGCTAGCCTTTGCCTTGCCGCTGAGGCCGGTGGCCTTGACGAACAGCCAGACCTGGAGGCATAGGGGGGCGAGCCTAGCACGTAGGGTTTTTGGGTTGTTTTGTAGCATTTTGGGTTGAGGGTTTTTGGGTTAGGGTTAGGTTTTGGGGGGTTTAGGTTGGGTTGTTCCTCCCGCGCACTGAAACCGTCCTTGAAGGGGTTAAGGGCTGTTATCACTTCTACTGCGCATAGTGGTAACTGCGAGTGAAAGGGGGGGGATGACTCAAGGTATTTAGGGCCTGTTAGAGTTTATGGGATTTGTGGGTAAAATTGGGGTTTGATAGGCTTTTGGTTTTTGGGCTTAAGGATCTCTAGAATGGGGGATAGGATTTACTTAAGGTTTATTGTTCATGGGGCTCATGCGGGTTGTTCAGCAATTGTTTGACATTCTTCTTGGGTGCTTCTGGCTTGCGTTCAAGGAACCCCTTGGCAGGGATCCGCAAGATGGAGGGCATTGAGGCAGTAAAGACCACGTTTTCTTTTGCAAGGCAAATGCCTTATCCATACGCTTTCTGGGCTTCAGGAGGGTGTATCCTTCAAGGGCCCAGGTACCTATGTGGTATATGCTTGGGCTCCTATATGGTTCTTCGGCATGTACTATATGGTTGCATGGACCCTTTTGGGATCGCAAGTCAAAAGATCTCCGCAGGAATTGAATAGTTGTCAATTGGGGAGTTGGAGGTTAACAGATCCTTGCACACTAAACCCCAAACCTCAACGTTAGGTCCGTCTTTGCCAGCGCTCTCCTAGCATCCTTAGAAACCTTAAGAATCCTCCCAGTCCTAGCCTTACGTTTAGATCCCTATATCCCTACATGTCCCAAAGTGCTGCAAAACTGTACACACGCTTGAAAGAATATCCCCGCATATCACCCAAGCCTTTAGCCTGAACCCTGTATAGAACCCCTTCAAATGGACCCTACTTACAGAGTCAGGCGGACTTAGTGAGTAGGTTAATAACCCTTGCAACCCATATAGTATCCCCACTCATCCCCTTTATGAATCTACTTACTCAGTCCCCCTGACGCTCCAAGTATAGTTCCCAAATATAAAACCCCTATATAAGTGTAGTTTCGATTTTATTTTCCATTATCCCTACATAACCCCTATAATCCCTATATAACCCTTATATAACCCGTATGTAACCCCTTTCAGCCCTTTCTATCCCTTATATAACCCCTATAATCCCTAGACTTCCCCAAATTCCTTCGGCCCCTGAAGCGAAGGCCACACACAAGCTGAAGGTTGCCGCGGCCTCCGCCGCACGCAGCGCCTGCGGCGAGGGCGAGGCGCCCAACCAGGGTGGGGTAGGTTTAGGGTTTAGGGTTGGGGGGTTTAGTGTTTAGGGTTAAGGCGTTTGGGTTTAGGGTTTAGGATTTGGGTTTAGTGTTTAGGGTTTAGGGCTGGGTTTAGGGTTAGGGGTTAAGAGTTTGGGTTTAGGGTTTAGGGTTTGGGGGGGCTCCTGGCCTAACCCCTTTTCGGTGCACCCAGCTCTGTGCTAAGTTGCAAAACAAATGATTACAGAACATTCGCCCTCAAAATGCCTTCCCCGTTTTGTATAGAGCCTCTGAGCAAAGGACTATGGGATCCAACAAAATTTATTCACAGTCCAGGTAGACCCCAAACCCTAAACCAAACAAACAAAACTTTCCCCTAGAACTTAAAACCCCAAAACCTAAACCCGGCTGCAGAATGGGCTTCGTGCGGCCAAAGCTGCCGTGATTGCACATCTCAACGCGCGTCCCGGCTACTCCTTGGGGCTAAGTAAGCACACGGCTTGGGGTTTGGAGTTGAGGGGTTTAGGGCTTGGAATGGATGGACTTCAGAGTTATGGGGGGTGATAGATGTTTGGGGTTCATGATTGTTGGGGGCGATGCATGTGAAACATTGTGGTGTGCAACCCGGGAATTTTGCATTCCATATCAAACCCCGGGTTGTCGTGTTATACTTGGGGAGAAGGACATGTAAGGTCCAACTGGGAAACTCACTTGATGTTTGGAAGCAGGAGAGCTCGCAATATTTAGGTTATGGAACAAGTTGCCTGGGGATACCCGATCCCTGGAGTTTGGATCATCAAGCCGAGGTCCCGTTCCACATCACAAGGTCCTGTTTCGCGACATCAACCCAAGGGCCATGCCATATGTATCAGCCCCACCCCCCCCCCCGTTCCACGGCATGTGGATCAAGTGAACGGGCGTGGCTGAGCAGAGGCGCAGGGCATGCTGTTGTGCATGTAGGGGGACCGTGAAAGCCACATGGGTTGTTCTCACGAATATGGGCCCCTTTTGGTTATAGGTTATATTGCGGCACCTAAATAGTTAGGGGTACCAAAATCGGACGCCAATTTTGGGAACTGCCCACATGATGTTTCACCTCTGTAGGAAGCCCCAAGAAACAAAACCCCAGCCCCACGGTTCCAAACCTATACTATACCCAACCTAAAACCCTGACCTACAAAACCTTGTCAGAGAACCTCAGAGAACCCACATCAGGGTATATATGTATATATAGGGTTACGAGTTATAAAGGGATAATGGGTTATATAGGGGTTTTATTGAGATAATGGCAGAAAAACGGCAACTACTAGAGTATGTTGGGGTTTCCTCAGGTTTTGCACGCTGACGGATGGACTCGCCATCTACGAGCGCTGTTCACGGCTGCATGGAAGCCAAAGAATGATGGCTCATGGTACTCTAGTACTAGGCCTTATAGTGGGGTTAGTTATATTGGGTAAAAGAAGAGGTGTTATATAGGGATTATATTGGGTAGTACTAGGGCTTATACCGGGGTTAGTTATATTGGTCATGGAAAAGAAAAGGTGTTATATTGGGGTTATATTGGGATAATGGAAACGAACATAGAAACTATAGTAGTAGTAGGGGTTTATGTGTCAAGCGTAGGGCTTGCGGCCTGGGCGTAGGATTTCGGCTTTTGTAGTGTCCAGACTTTTAGGTTTGAGAGCTTTGGATGCATACGTCAAGCTGCAAAGGTCTTATAGGGACTATATAGGGATTATTTAGGGTAGAAATAGGGATTATATAGGCTTATATGCGGTTTATATAGGGTGATGAGGATTACTTACTTACTGCGGGGATGTCTTGGAATTCCAGTACCCTCCCGGGGTTTAGGGCTTAGAGTTCAGGGCTGTGGCTTTACAGAACAACAGCTGAGGCTTTACAGAACAACAGCACAAAAGGGGCTCTGAAAAGACCACTGTCTTTGCGAAGCTGGCTCGTTGTGTCGTTAAGGGATCTAGCAGATTAGACCTGAATAGTGTCTGGGTTGGCCTTTAGGATTTTGGATGCTTTTCTTCATTCGTTTGACCCTACCGTGTAATTTGTTCAACGGGCTCCAGTAGAACGGCCCACCCAAGTATCCGCTTACAACGCTGCCCAATGTGTAAGCGTGGACCTTCCACCTGAACAGGCAGTTTGAGCAGGGCTTACAATAAAGCAGGTAGCAGCGTAATCCCTACCAGGGAATATTTCTAATTACTGGGAAGGTTGTTT
This sequence comes from Symbiodinium pilosum, assembly GCA_905231905.1. Classification (NCBI taxonomy): domain Eukaryota; class Dinophyceae; order Suessiales; family Symbiodiniaceae; genus Symbiodinium; species Symbiodinium pilosum. The sequence continues at coordinate 39,527 of CAJNIZ010042818.1, forward strand.
TAACAGGGGAGGGGATTATTTGAAGGGCACTCATATATTATGTGAGTTACAGTCTATACTCCCAGTTTTCCCCCTAGATAAACCCCTATAGAAGTCCCCTGTAGAATCCCTTAAATCCCCCCTTTAAGGAGTGCAGGCTACGGATCATGTACAGGGCCAAGCCCTAGCCCCATAAATGTAAAACCTGGGACCTGCGGTGGATCTAAGTACTTTATACCTTGGGAATTATAGTACCATAGTATATTAGTATAGTAGGGTTGCAGGATTTTTTAGTATCAACAGTAGGTGCTGTCAGTTGTATTATCAGTCTTGATGCCAACGTTCTTTTCTTTAGTGGTTCTGATGGTTGTAGGCACAGCCGGTGGGGCGAAGCACGCTATTCTGAAATCAGTGAGATGTCCTGCTGTCTTGTGTCCTAGAGATACTCAAAGAAATTCATACATTGATATTCATTGATACAGGGCTCTATCCCTAAGCAGTACCAACCTCAGGTTCAACCACAGCTGTGCTCCCAATGCTGAGTACGGGCTGACGGAGGACTGACTGCGTCGAAAAACACCCCATCCCCCCCCCCCACCCATCCACCCACCCACCCTCCCCACAACCACCCAAGCGGTGAGCGCGGGCTTCAGAGCTTAGACTAACTGTCGGTGTGCATGGCCTCTTAAAAGCCACGCACCGGGTTTGCCAGTGAAGCCACACACTCAGTTGCATGTGACTCACAGTGTTGAGCTCAGTGTTCCAGTGTTCCACTGTTGCGACCATGTGTATGAGTTGTTGTAGCTTTCATTCCTCTATGACACGCTCATTTGTATTTTTTTTGTCGTTCTTATTGCTGCTGGTGCCGCTGCTGCTTCCATTTTTATTGTGCTAGACATGATTAGTAGCGCTACTGCTTCGTCGACTATTCCAAGACCTACATTCATGTTAATTTTGTTAATTATGCTATATGAAACTTTGGCCCTTCCAAGCCCAAGACCCGAAACCTCAAAGCCCCAAATCGCTAAACTGCCAAAACCGCAAGGCTCCTGCTCCCCAATCCTCCACACCCTGATCCCTGCCACAAGCCCTGGACTGGGTGCTAATGGACATTGGCAGCTCAGGGTTTGTAATCCCCCTTAAGTAGATATCAGATAGAATATGGCTTTGGGCAGATCGTAATAACATCCCCATATACCCCATATTCTATCTGCTGAAGGAGGACCATAGGATTTGGGTTAGCTGCGGCCCCTTATCATCCCTAGAGGCATTAAAGAAACCGTCCAGGAGCCATCGAAACCCTAAACCGTGTACTCCAAGGCCCAAAGCTGAGGCCACTAATCTCAGGGCTTTTCTACTCTAATCTGCTGTGTGCGGATGTCTCAAAGTTCTGGCTCCCTCATTGTGAGGCTCCTTTTAGAGAGGATCCATGCACTGAGGGGAGGCCGCCACTTATCAATGAACCCTACAAGCCAAACCCTTGGTTGTTTCATCTGGGAGGATGGCCTCATGAAGATTCGCCTTCTTCGGGCAGTGGAGGCCAGTGAGGAGGCCCATTTAGTCAGTATTGTTCCGAGATGATCTGGGGTTTGGGGTGTAACTTCCAGGTGGTCTGTCGGGATACAATGCCTGCTGTCACACTAGCTCGGTGGAGGGTGGGGCGATGCCGTTCAGCGTCACCCCATCATGCATGGCAAGGGTGCCCTCATGGGGTTTTGACATAGTCGTGGTAGCTGAACCTACTTGAGATTGGTGGATGAAAAGACCTGCTTCAAAGCAACGATGTTTCCCTCGAACGAGCCAAACGGGGTGCCTGAGACTGTGAAATACTCGACTGAAGGACGCATCCTTTCGGCGCCATGTGGCCAATACCTAGACACATATTATACTCAACCACTTCTTCGGACACCTAACTTCATGTCTAGTGTCGTCTATGTACAAAACTAACTAGGTATCCAACAAGAAGAGGTAGGGTATGAAGGTCCAGATATACTTCTTCGGAGCTTCAAGACAGAACCAGAACAGGGGCTGAGGTGTGGGCAAAACCTTTCTCAAGTCCGGCATTAGTTTGACCCGACCGGATTGCAAGGTCATGTCCTGAGCTTTGTTGGCAAAAACACTGCGATGGTACCAGCTACAAATGATGGCCTCAAACTCCTGAGGTTTCCCTTAAACCTTGCCCTTGAGCCCCACAGCTCAACAAGGCTCCAAACCTTAAGCAATATAGACCCTGGAGAGAAACCCGAAACAAACCCATCCTTGCTTGAGATTTGCATTTCCTACCTCGGAGATGCGCTGATGTCGAAGACCGCGAGGCCTGTAAACTCGCTGAGAAGGGTTATAATCCCGCCCTTAAGTAGATAGAAAGTAGGGTATACTATTGAGGTTATATAGGGATAACGGAAAAGAAAATGGAAACTACTATTTAGGGTTTAGGGTATAGCCCCCCTTAAAGTAGATACAATATGGAGTATACATGGGGATCTTATTCTGTTAGACCCAAAGCCGTATTCTATCTACCGAAGGGGGATTATAGTCTCAACCTCTTTAGGATTTAGGATTGTTTGATCTCTATGGTCCCCAGCTTGAGGAACATAGTAATTTGGGGTCTTTATGGTAGCTTCCCTACATAGGGGGACCCCAATATAGACCCCCAAGTACTATAGCCGGCGACGCCCCATAATGTACCCCTTGTTTTGGGAAACCCCCATATTGAGGTCCCCTACTCATTGTAGTCGGTGCTCTTGGATAAGAAAATCTATTTTTCTGGGCTGCTTCCTCTTACTTGGTGGGAATTCCCAAGGGGTACAAGTAGCTTATAGTTCCCAGACCCTCCGTCTACCCTCTATATACCATAAATAGGGACCACATACCCCTGCTTAAGGGGTACCAGGAGGGTCGTGCTATGAACTTGCATGATCTCCTGTTAGGTTTTGCGGAGCGTATCGTGGCAGTCTTAAGCTCGGTGGGTGGAGATTTGGGGTGCTTTTTTTGGAAAGACCCCAAGAAGTGCATTCTACCCATACAGTATAAAACTTTGCGCATGTCATCTATGCGAACTTTCTTGCTTATCCCTTATACAACCACCCGGAGCAGCACGGCAGGCAGCAGTTCCTGCGCGCGCGGTATTTCTTCACCTGCGGATGCGAGCTTTGCCGCTTGCAGCAGGACTTTACACATCCAAAGCCTTGGAACTTAGGACTGCAAACCCTCAACTCCTCAGCTCCAATCCCTGACACAACATATTCCCTTAGACCCCAAAGAACATTGCAGCAGAGCAAGCATCCACAAACATAAAAGGTTACTCGCAGGGTAGTTAGAGGTTGAGTTGCAAACAAGTTGCCCTGCATTGCGGCCGCTTTTGATGCAACACTACTAGCAAGGGCCAATACTGCGAGTATACTTCACAGCCTAAAGTGCGTGAACATCAGATTTTCAGCCTTACAGCCTTGAAGGCTACTATATGTCCTAGATACTCCAACCCAAAACACGAAACCTCTACGAGCTCTCTACATAATCCTTGTATTAAGAATTCGCTAGGATGAGCTTGCGGGATGGGTGCTGGCCTCAGGTAATCCCAACCTGCGGGGATGAGGACCCTACTACTGTCACATGCTGGTTTTAGGGTTTTATAGCCTAATAGCCCCATGTACTTCAAAGAATCTAGGTGTTAAGGCTTCGGTCCTCTCAGGCGAGAGCTGGACCTGTTTTTGAGAGATTGGTTTTGGCGGATTGTGTGATACCAGCTAATCTTCGGGGCTTCTTTCCTTTCTCCTGTGAACTTGCCTTATCGTTCACACCTAAACTCCCCAAAGTAGGTAACATGATGGCCCACAACGCCTGAAAACAGCCCAAAGTGCCAGCATTCGATGTATTTTCGGGGTCTAGGTAGAGCCTCATGGAGCCTTGGGACAGTAACCTGCAACTGCCTTCGATCGCGAATCTTCCTGGCTCCGATTTGCCTTGGGCGCGCCGGTGCGAGTACTATCCCACATAGGGGCTACAGTCCCTTAAGGGCAAGGTGGAAGTCGCTTTCTAAAAGCATACCATCTTGATGGGTTCCGTAAGCTCAATTAACGCCCTTATGCCTGAACTCTATCTTTTCCGGCAGCTTGTTGACAGTAGCATCTTCAACTACAGGTCCCGACCCTGTTTAAGGGGTTCTATGCGCAACCCATGTTCTGAGTCTAGCGCTTGCAAGGTCAAATGCGTCTTCTGCTTGTGTTGGACATAGAACCGCGATTGAAGCTTCATGGGAGCTTATGGGTCTATAGTGTCTAGCTTAGCTTTTTGCATCGTTGGGTTTTGTTGGCAGATTTTGGCGCTTGGGTTCGTCAGAGATTCTTTCACCCCAAAACTTGAGCATTGTTGGACCCAACGGACAGAAGCAAGCTCGATGGATTTTCATTCCCATTCCCATTCTTGATAATCCACTCGATGCAGTTCCAAAAGCTTTATGTACGGCATTTAAACCTTGAAGTCAACCTTCCATCCGATGCCGCCAAGCCTGCCAATGCCGAAACTTCACCATCTCATTCACTCACTACTCTTTTACTCCCGCCACCCTCTGCGCATCCCAATCTTCTTGGACAATGTTCCGCTGAGACGTGCGCTTGCGGCAGACGTCGCTTGAGCGGCGAGGCAACCGTCGTCGAGTGATCATATCTTACGCAGATGGTCCAAGTACTCGAGCTGCCCGTTTTTGGTTGTTTGTAACAAGCCAGACTATGGCATTTGATGCTGTTAGAAGTCGGCATGTCTTTGTTCCGTCTGCAAGGGTTTTGTTTCTTGTTGTATGGTTGGACTTGAAGGCTTCGCAGCGCATGATTTTTGCGCAGGCATGAAAGCTCCCGATGCTGCACAACATGCAAGATGTGGGAGTCTCCCGTTTGTTTTGCGATGTGATCCCCAACGGAGACACGTATAAAGGGACCTATGGTGGATGGAAGAAATCTTGCATCGCTTAGTATGCCAAAGGGCTGCAATGATCGTTATTGGGGGACTATATAGGGTTCACAGTAGGGTACCTGATTTTGAGAAATCCACATTTCCAAGTAGCTAGACCAAGCCCCCAAACTCCCAGGCTTGAGTCCTGTAACCTCGCGGTCCTATACACTGCCATATAAGGAGAGTCTTTCAATTGCGAAGCCAAGCTTTGCTGAATTCAAGGCTCAAACCTATTGAGCCTTGACCTGTGGCTTTGAAATGGCCACTGAGGCAGCCCTAACTCCCAAACTCGCAAACCCTGAGCCCCGTAGTCCTTCTTACACTGTAAGTTCTAGACCTCTAAAGGAACTCCTTGAAAACCAGTAGAATTCCTCAAGGCCTCCATCCTAAAAACTCTGAGCTTGTGTTTGCAGCTTGATGATAGGCCTGCGGGTGTGGCGCCGATGCCTGTAACAGCTGGCCAGGGAGAGAGCACGTCAAGGTGTCTGTGATCTGAAATAGCTTTGGTCGCATGAACTAGTCTTCTTAAAGTCATAAAGTCATGATTGTTGTGCAGTTCAAGAGTGTAAGTGGGCGAGTAATTGGAAGGTTCATAAGCGGAAATGTTGGAGCACGTCACTTCTCAAAAGTACTCACAGGTGAGTTTGCTTTTATAGTGCCCGCTGAGAAGTCAGGCGTTCCCTGATAGTCCTCTTGTGGCTGCAGTATACTATACGAGTCATGAAAGCACATGCAATGAGTTCGATTTGCTAGAGCCCAGAGGGAGGGGGTGAAGATAAACTTAGGTATGCCTTCAGGCAGCCCAAGATACAAAAAGGGCCTCCCCTGTCAAAGCCTCATCGTTACTCATATGCGGAGGCTTGTCTTTGTGCTTCAGCAAGGCAGGCTTTACTTCTGAGCCCAGGGATGTAGCAACCGTCTAGCAAACATATAAGCCTTCAGGAAACATTTCAAGCACTCGCTGACGCCGAAGCACTTGCTGGCACAGGGTCCCAACCCAGCAAGGTAGCCGACTTTGCCTTTATCCTGTAGACAGGTAATGTTGAACCTCTAAACCCCTAAGCACTGAATCGTGTCGATGGCATGCAGTTCCCTTACTGGTTGTCAGGTGGGAATGCCGCAATGGAAAAACGAGAGATGCTACATGGGATCAGTGATTTAGGGACCTCCGGACACATCCATTGCACTAATGTAGACCCATGATTAATAAACCCCCTCCCCTTGATTTGGATCGTGCTGAGGATCCTAATATCAAGGCTCAAAGGAGGGGGTTTGTTCATCATGGGTCTACATTACCAGCAAGTACCAGGCTGCAGAAGAGCTTGAAAGACGAGTGCACCCTGACTGCATGTAGGACCGGGCATGTTCGAGCTCCCGTTGCTAAGTTAAGAGTTTAGTTAAGGTCTCTAGGGATCTTACTGCAATAGTGGAAAATGAAATGGATTCTGATGTTATTTAGGTGTTTACGAGGTTCGAGGTATGCAAAAAACGCCGCTGTAACCAGGTAATATCCTATGTTTTCATCTAGCTACTATTTGAGATCACACCAGTGTTTCGTGATATGCCTACATTGTCCAGCGGCTATAAAGGGCAAGTGACATAGGGTTAGCACGAGATGTTGGTGGATGGAAAATCTTTTGATTCTCATGAAGGTGTTTGAGGGAACTTCTCTTAAAACGAGGGGTCCTGTATCTTTTTTTGGCTTTGCGTGATTACACACTTGGGCGCCCAAAAGGGCAGGTCATTTCTGGAAGAAGTATGTGTAGAGTTCCGCGTGGCAGAATTTCGAATACCCGCCCCCCCAATCCCCAAACCTGCCTAGACTTTAGACTTTACACCCTAAGCCCTTTAGCCCTCGCCCCCGAGTCTAGTATTTTAGCCAGAGTCATCATCTCCTCGTCTCACACATGCCTATGACATTTTCCTACTGAAGCCCCTAAATATGTTGTAAGCCGTGCTTCGATGGTATATACCTAAAACCTCTGCAGGACTAAGGTTGCCTGTTATTTAGGTGCTGGAACCCTAAACCCCAAGACCTTTATGGCTAGTTGGAGCGTCAGGGAGCTTAGTAAGTAGGGTGTAAAGGGGGTTTATGAGGTTTTACCTAGGCCAACCGCAAGTAGGGAACTTATAGCCACATTTATCCCTTGCTTAGAGCTTTCAAGTACCCCAAACCCGAAACCCAATGTATGGGCCTGAATAAACGGAATAGGGCTTATGTTTCAGTAGTATTGGTAATTGTTCTTCTACATGGAGAGTAAATTAGGGAGCCCCAGAGAAGTCATCAGTGTATTATAGTCCTTGTTACAGAGCACCCCAAATGCGACTTCTAATTTCCGGAATCCCCAAACACTGCAAACTACTACACAAGCCCAGTTTTGTTCTTTTGCATGTGATTCACCGTTATTGGGTTCTATGTCCCCTAAGCCCCACGTAGACCTTGTGTGATTCCTGTATTCGCACATGATCTCTGTAGAATCCCTGTATATCCCTATATACTCTTAAACCCTAAGCCCCCTGCCCTAGACCCTGAACCCCAAGCCCCAAACCCTAAACTCCGAACCCTCAAACTCCTAACCCTTAACCCTGAACCTCAAACCCTAACCACTGAACCCCAAACCCCAAACCCTAAGATAAACCCTTAGATCGAGGAAAATGACGAAGCTAGAGCCTGAGAATCATCCCAGGGCCTTCCTGACGGTGACCTGCGGCGAGCAGGTCAAGGGACTGGAAGATGCCAGGGAAGCTGCCAGGCCTTTTGGGAGGGCTCGGGAGGGTTCAAGATTTAGGGTTTAGGGTCATTTAAGGTTCAGCATGTAGGGTCTTGGGGTTAGGATGTAGGATTAGGGCTTAGGGTTCAGGAGTTGAGGAAGCTGCCAGGCCGGACAGGGAGGGAGTTTGGTGCTTCTGGGGCGAATTTCCATAGGGATACATTGGGATAATTGGAACAGAAGATGGAAACTGTGATTTAGGGTCTATGCTCTAGGGTTTAGGGTCTCGGGTGAGGATCCAGTAATAGACAAGTCTGTGTCGAACAAACCAAAGGAACTACGAGCAACATGGTCCTAGATCGCTTGTATGATTATGGTACAGCCTGCCTCAAATAGACCTGCGAATGATATCCCTCTTTTGGGGATGTAGGGTTTTGGTAATTTAAGGGTTTAGGTAGCTCAGGCTTTGTGAGCAAGGCTTCTTTGAGGTGGCTTTTGGGGCTGCAAGGTTTGGGGGAGTCTGGGATGAGAGGGGCTCAGGAGCTTTGATTTCTGCTGCTTTACCTTGTCCCTACTGCGGCTACGTGCAACCTATAACATGACATGTAGAAACAAATGGCCTAAACCCGAAATCAAGGAAAGGCTCACAAAGGCCAGGGCTGGAACTCAGCGAACAATGTTTGAGTTGCTGTTGTTTAAAGGATTTTTGGAAGTATTATCGGGAGGAGACACATGAATTACTATATGCCCATATTACGGTAACTCATTGAAGTTCCTCAAGAGCAACCCAGATTGTTGAGTGTTTGGGGGCTAAGGATTGAAGGGTCCTGTTACTCCCCCGCCCTGAACCCTGCAAGCAGTTCCTGCGATCTTGGAGTCGCGTGCGTGCCAACCCCAATCATCAACACACAAACAGTAACTGGCGATCCTCTGAATGGGAGAAGGGTCATCCTTCTGAAAGGAGTACAGGAGGGACGTGTGGGGTAGAGAATCGGGCTGTGCTTGCCTTCTTGGAATGGAAAAGGGCGGGTCCCCTAATTTGGAGACCTTTGAAGCTCAGACATTAAGATTAGTTATGTACGCCTGCTGAATTAAGCCGTCATCACCTTTCGATTCAGTTTTCATTGAGAGGATGCCGGCAACGGCGCCTCTAGAATCTCTTCAAAACTGTATATATCTCTTCGGGGACCTCAGGGGGGTTGGTGGCTTCAGAGACTCCCGCATACTGACTGCACGGTCCGGCATTGGAGGAAACTGCAGCTTCAGTTCCACGTGGTTAGCGAGCCCTGGTTGCATTGCAAAGACAACCAGAAGCTTGCTTGTGCCCTTTAAAAAGGGGTATATGTTCCCTATTTAGGGTATATAAAGAAAAAGGGGTATACGATCCCTACCTAGGATATTTAGAGGGTAGATGGAGGGTCTAGGAATGCAGTAGCATAGGCATCTTTAAGTTGTACGCGTTGCCAGTAGATTGCTTGTTGGGTCGCTTAGGCTCTACGGTTAGGCATCATGTAAACAGGACAGCGTGGCGATTCCAGACACGTCATTTGTTATGTGTTATGCTGCTATGCTTCAGAAGAAGCACAGCTCTCCTGACCTGGTTCAGCATCCCAACCATCCACATATTTGGCAGGTGTGTACAACAAGACGGACACGCCAATTGTCTAACGGGCGGGATTGCATAAGAAATGACTTTGGTCTTGATGAAAGCCAGACTTCTGTAAATTATGTTAACCAACCTACATCATGAGTGTTGGCATAAAGTACGGTCATTGCATAGGAGCTTTCAATACATTGTTTGACTTGTAAGAGGAAGGAAACCGTACATTCTACGGGCCCAGGTTGGCCTAACAAGCTTGAAGACATATGGGCCTCCATTGCTTTCTACTACTTCGCCAATTCCCGCCATCTTCAGATAAAGCCACTAGGAGCAGATACTATGGACCTTGGCCAGGTTCTACACAAAAGCCAAACCTGCCCTTGCCGAAGCCGTTGTAAGCCAGTGCTTGCATGAGCTGCACTGGAACCTGGAGCGCCTGACCGTAGACTGTAGCAATAACATAAGAACAGCAATAACAATGGTAGCAGTAAGAATAGCAATAATGGTCCTGGTAAGGATAGTAGAAATTTCTACCGGGTGAAGATGGGGCTGGCGGTGGCTGGCCCGTCGAACAGGGCTCGGGGTAGCTTCTTGCTGTTCTACTTCATATTATCGCCCAACATCCGGGTAACAAATTGCAACACGACTCATTCTCTGGCTGTAAATCTATTTGACACTACATAGCACTTTCAGTAGACACTATACAATCCTGCACATGAACTTTGTGCAGGTTGCTTGAACGGTCGTACCCCATGCATACAAGGGTTCCTATATGCCTGCTGCACTCGATCCTAACGCTAAGTCGCTAAGTTCTGAACTCTTGGTCCCAAACCTTGCATCCATGAAACCTCAACTGCCAGCACCGGATCCTATATCCACGAAGCCCAAGCCTTAAACAGAAACTACCAAGCCCCTCGACTCAGAAAGGCTAGTCGAACCTGTGAACCCTGAATCCCATCCATCACAGGCAAGACTTGCGCTTTGCTTCTTGGAGCGCCGGCTCAGTGCTGTGGGCCACAAACCCCGCGCCGATGGCCAGCGGATCGAAGAGGCACAAAGCATTGATAGCCATAGTAACCGTAGTAGTACTCGTGTTAGTAATAGCAACAGCAATAGCAATAGTAATCCGCAGGGGGGGTCCCTATCATCTAGTTACTAGTTATTAATCCCTACATATCCGCGTGGTGCCTAACGTACCTTTTCTTGAGAAGCCTCGAAATGTGTGCTTTTGTGTCAGTGCGATTTCGGGTCCTGGGTTGACCGTTTTTGTGCAAGTAGGGAGTGTCACGGGAGCGTTAAAGGGATCCCCTGCTACAGCGAGAATTAGCAATGCATTGTCCTGGTACGATGCAGGGCTACCATGATGTGATTCAGGATTAACAGGCGAAGGATGAGTTACTAGCTTTGGATTGTGGATGTACATGTCGCTTAAGTGTTTGGAGTTTGTGGGTTGAGGAGGATTCGGGGGGTCAGAGTGCCAAGGAGGGCAGGTGTTCATACAGTGGGGTCGTCTTGTGCATGTCTTCAACGCCGAGAAGTTCAGAGCTTATGGGGGAACAGCACCTTTGTGAAGTCCTCGTGATTCGCTGCAGGTGGCAATGATGATCATGGTGACAGACGCATCCTTATGTGTGATTTTGGAATTCCTTCAATTCCGGGATTGTGTCATTGTCAGGTGCTTCGAATTGTTGAAGGAACAGGCCTGGCCCACAGCAGAGGAAGTTGTTCTACAAGTCTAGTGAGGCTCCAGCTCTGGCCCCGGAAGCCAGAGTCCGCAGTTCGTTGGAAGCCCCAGAGTATTAAGATTAACATATGTCCAGAACAACGTTATGATTAAAAGAGGTCCAGACATGCTCCAGCATCCTTGATTATATTTGTTCATGAAGCCTTGATATGGGCCAACACAACCATGATTGCGTCAATGGCCTTGTTCCGCGACCTGTGCTCCGTTTGCATGTATTCAACCGGCAAGTCCTACTGTCGCCGACGACGTGGATTGTTCCGCATGCTTGTTCCAAGTTTGGTTCATCCTCTCGAGAGTCCAGGCTGGTACCTGATGAACTCATTCCTTTGCGGCACGAAGCCATGAGCCGATGGGGCCCAGGGTCGATGAAGACAGACTTGTTGTGGAAGATTAACAAGATTTCCGACCGTTTCAGCAAGGAGTACTTCATGCTGTATGTCCAGCAAGCTGAGCTGCACATCACCAAGGAACCATTTGAGTTTCTTTCGCAGCTGCGCAGGCAACTCAAACGGTTCGAGTGCGAAATTCAACCTGGGGAACAAAATTCACGGTACCATGCAGTCCGCGCACTCTACTACAAGATCTTAGCTCATGTCCATGACTTTCGTGTGCTTGATGCGATTCAGGAGGAGCGATTTAGTTTCCAGGGGCCGCTTGATGGCTTAGCGAGAATGCGTGTCGAGTTAGAGCAGAGCCGTAACATTTATATTGAGAACAAGGTGGATGACGCAGTCGTGCTTGCAGAGGTTGCCCAGACTTGGTTCAACTGGTACGGCAAAGTACTGAGACCGTCAGTCTTTCCTGAAGTTGCCAGCTACATGGCAGAACATCACTGGAAGATCTACAGCTCCGTCACGTCAGAAGCAGCGACAGAGCTTAAGTGGTCCAAACGAGCACTTGAAGAGGCACTGCTTGGAATGTTTTGCGAAGCAGATACGAACTTCGAATCTGTGGAGTTTGGCCATGACCGCGCAAGTCTCCACCGAAACGTCGCACGCTTCTACTTGGAATCCTCTTCTGCCGAAGATGCCAACGACAAGGGTTTGGAACATGTCAAGATCGCAGAGGAGATTGCAAGCCAGTATTCCATGAAACCGAGGTTTCATGAAGATCTCAAGAACATCAAGGACAATCTTCAGAAACGCAAGCCTCAGCACTCAAAGGGGGCACCTGCGACTTGGACTTGCAGCGCTTGGAAATTCGCTGTGACTCTGTTGAGTTGTTTATTTCTTGCTTTTGGTGGGATGAAACTGTTGAATATATTGGACACAGAAGCAGCGCGCAAGACGACATCATCTGAAGTTCTTAAAGCGGCTGAATCGATTGCCCAACACTATGCTGCAAGAGGATTGGAAGGAGTGCGGAGAGGACATGCTTTGATCATTGCAGATGCTTCCCAATTTCTGAGACATGGCATTGGACATGTTAGGGGACATAGCGACTTTGCCCCTGAGAATAATATCACCATACAGTCCGAACTTGGAACGGATGTCGTACTCCGCCATATGAACATGGACGGGATGACGTTGATTGACAAGGCAAGTGGTGTTGTCCATGCAAACAATGTGTTTGCAGCGCGCCTTGAAGAAGGAAGTGGTTTCTCGGTGATTATTACAACTTGTTTTCAGTGTTCTTGGAAGTGCGGTTGCTTCAAAGACATCCTCGGTATGGGTTGAACTGATTATTGTTAAAACTTTGGTCCAGGTCTGGGAGGTGCGAGAAGGGCAGCTTCTGAGTATTTTGTACAAGAGGATCCCGACAGCGTGGTGCTCATGATCTCTGCGGACAGTGGGGGAGAAGTCCTCAAATTTGAACGTGGCGGAGTGTCACAAATTTGACCACCTTTGATCTGGACATTGCGAACGGCCAGAATGTGGTTTTGTTCATCACCCAGCAAGGTGAAACTGCAATCCATGGTTTGGCTTCTTTGAGCAAAAAAATGTCTGACTTCAGGAGTTGTAGAACCAGAAGTAATCACATGAATAGCTACCGATCAGTTTAATACGCACGAGCATCATCACGAGTGCTTAACGGCACTCAAAGACATGCTGCAGTGACTGTAACAACAGAATTGCAGGCAGTAGGCATGATACCTTTATCACATCTACCAAAAGATTTGGATACTTGTCGGAAAAGAGGGGTCTCTTTAAATCTCCCACGAGTAATAGGGTCCATCTGGCATGGACTCCCAAAACGGGAGGCATCAGCATTTCCCCCCCATCCCACACGTTGAGCATCTAAACCCTAACCCTAAACCCTAAGCCCTATACACCCTAAACCCTAACCTCCTGTGCTGCGAAGGCTTGGGATGAGATCACGTTTCTGTGGAGCAACTTGGCAGGACCATTGGAGGGTCATGGGGTGGTAGAAGTTGGGTGTTAAGCCCCTTGAAGCCCGTTTAGAGCTATAGCTTAAGCTGCAAGCACCGAAGAGGGAGGGGGGTCAAATCAAGATTGAGGGTGTAGGGGTTCAGGGTTTACACATATGCTTGCTTTTGGAGAGGTAGTGGTGCTCGGCCTGTATAGTATATGTTGGGTTGCAGTTGTTACGTTGCAGTGATGCACAGCCCTGGTTCACCCTTCTAACTGGGTTTCATCGAAATGTATTTGACTGGAGGGTAGAAGAGGGTGGTGTGGGGCGGAGTGTGGAGGGGCTGAGCGGAACGGGGCTGGGGGTGGATGGTCTGGACAGTGCGCTGGGAGAAGGGGGGAGGTGGAAGTGCCAACAGCAATTTGCAGTCCGAAACCCCAGACACAGCCATACCACTACTGGTTTTGCTGGATAGCCGGGTTTGCTATGCGAAGCAGGGCAGGAGTTTCAAAGCAATCCCTACATACATTTCATTGAGAGCTTTGCTACGCTTGCTCCACGAACCCCGAATCACCAAGATCTCTCTTGTCAAGCCCCCAGCACCCATCACTTTTCCTCTGGTCCCCCTCCCGTATAGGAGTCTGAAAAATGACAAGATAGTATTTCCTGACAACCCTCATGCAACTCATTAGTTATATAAGCTATCCCCAAAGCTTCGTTTTAAACAGTCATGCCCTGACACCAATTCCTTCTTGAAGTCCAAGTCTATGAGATAGGCAGCTGCCATTGCTTGATTCTCCTCTGGTAGTATAACTTCCTGGTGGTCAGTAGGGAATAAGGGAATATAGTATGTAGGGCCTAAATCGGGATCACGTTCCCTTATTCCGTGCTGACCAACAATAAGATAAGATGTGCACTGATGGAGAAGTGAGAGGGCAACTAAGGTTATGGTACATGATGCCATTTCCTGATTATCGTAACTTATTTGAAGTTCTTTAACAGCAACCCAGCAGAGACAGGCCTTGCAAAACCTTCACACCAAGCCCATATCTAAGAGACCTACTCTTCGACGTAGCATGCTGAGGTTGGTTTGAGGCTCCGTGGAACCTTGGATTGAAAAATATTACGAGGAAGCTTGGGGAGGCATTGTTCTACTTGCCTTTTTTGGAGGATGTGAACTGGGATGTATACCTGGACCCTCTATCTACCCTCTATAGATACTATAAGTAGGGACTATTATACCCCTATTAAAAGGTACAAGGAGGGTCCTGGCAGATGAAAGAAGAGTTCTGCTGCGGAAAAGGTTAGGAAACTCAAGTTTTTTCTGTGTTGTCACCACCTTCTACAGGTTTAGGGTTTAGGGTCTAGGATTTGCGGCTTAGGGTTTGGGGCTTATATAGGACTTAGGGATCATGGTGTGCCGCTTGCATACGAGCAGTAGTCCAAACTCCTTAAAGGGGGTTATGCAGGTGACTATATAGATTTTCTCTTATAGGGCTCATTATGTGGGATACTAGTCACTAGGAGTTTAGACTATACCTCGTACACCCCAAAAGCCGTATTCCCATACGCATAATTGCAGGGACCCTCGGAAACGACTCCAGTCTCCAGGAACCCTGAACCCTGCATAGCCCCTAAAGCCACTATAGGACCCCGGTAGTGCCTCTACAACTTCCGAATCCCCAAACATCACTTCATGCTCCTGCTCCGGTTCACGAAGCCCAGTGCAACCGTAAACCCTAATCAAACCGTCTGGGATTTTGGTTTGGAGTTTGCTCAGGCAAGGCAAGGAATCGACATGGTCTAGCGGTTCAGGCCAAACCCGACTATACCGGCCGTCAGTCAGAAACTCAGAAATCCCGAAATCCTTACGCGCCAAATCCTAAACATCCATACGCCCACCATCATCGAGGAACTAGACAATCCCAAAACTCCTCAACATCCAAATCCCAGACACTGATGAACATGTCATCATTGAGGAACCCGCTGCACCTCTATGCAGCGTCGCATCTCTACGAACCTACAGCCAGGCTGGTTGATCCCTGGCTGCCAAGGGGGCTGACGTTTGATGATTGCCGACTAGGTCACCGGAATGCCCTGGTACATGTTTATTGGCAGGATTCTCATGGCGTTGCTGCTAGTAATTGTAGGGGTTGCTTCTGGGAAGTTCATGGACATGGGATTGTTGGGCCATCAGGGCCTGATTCTGACTTGACCTGCTTGCCGATCTTGTGAAACAGAACCGTCCTTGTACCCTTAAATAAGGGTAGATGGTCCCTAATTCAGGGTATAACGAGGGTAGATGGAAGGTCTAGGAACAGGATTGGGGTATAGGGTTTTAGTCTTGCAGTCTTGTGAGTTTAGTATTCAGGCGATGAGCTTTCAGGCTAGCAGACACAATTCGTGCCTCCTGGGCACGATGTTTCAGTCTTATCCCTAGGGATCCATGTACACAAATATTATCTACATTGGGCCCTAAAGTCTGTAAATATTACCTACATTGGGCTATTTGGATCCCTAGGGTATGGGTTTGATCAACATGCATATAAGAGGATTATTAAGGTTTGAACCTCAGAGCTTCTACTGCTTGGCCTGAAGCACTGCAATATGTGCTTTTTATATCGTAGGGGTTTTCTGTTTTCGCGGGTTTTGGGGTCAAGCTGGTACAAACACCTCGAGTCCATAGCTTGATGTTTTGAGATTGCGTGGCAATCATTTGATGTTAGGGTTATGCGTAGCGACCTGGTTTCATGCTCAGTTTTGAAGGCCAGAAGCGCCCATTTGTGTAGGCGCGCAGCAAGCGCAAGTCGAAGTTTGGGCCCTGCATCCATGCTTATAACGTGACCATCTTGAAGCTGTTTTGCGGTTCATGGCTGCCACTGGAGCCTTGCCAAACAATTTTCGACTGTCAGTCAAGACAATCATCCACACGCACTGTAAACAGTGAGCCCCAAATCTGAGCAAACACAAGCAGAGCATTCCTCCGGAAGGAGCCCGACAGGTTTTCCTTTAATTAGCATGCCAAAGATGCTGTTCGACATGTTCCGCAACCTCACCCATTGGGGCCTATATGAGGGCATAGGATTTGCTGGCCATAATGGGCGAGCACAGTGACATGTTGTTTGGGGGTTCCTAAAACACCATGGGTTCGCCTCTGGGTTCCAAACTATGGAACCCAGTAATCGCTACACAGTTGAAGTGCATGGGGTCCTTGCGTTGCCCAGTGCTATGCTGCGACTACATCACCGCTGACAGCTGCACCCGAACCGCAAAACTTTGTTAGACTCAAGAATCCGGCAGCACAAAACCATACTTTCCCCAATGAACGTCTATATCGTTCATGCCCGCTTCCATTGCGGACCTGTATGATCATCCCGCGAAGAATTTTTAACCCTAGATCCACAACCCGCACAGCTCGTCCAAGGAATTGCTCAAGAGGCCTGGGTTTCTGCACCTATAAAGGGGCCTGATTAATTACCAATGTATGCTCCCTGCTCCTTTGTACAGGTATGGTATAGGGCTACCTGAAGCAGACGTCGCATAAATATGGATAATTATTTAAGGCCCTTCATTGTGCCCCATGCCCAGTTTTCAGATGTATTGGCCGTTGAGAGATTGTTCAGGATCATGTAGTGTTCTGACTTTTAGAGCTGGCAGTGTATACTTCTAGACTTAACCCCTTTGCTGCAAAATCTCATATAGCCATTTCGGCAGAGCTTGAAGGGATGTCTCGGAAGATTTTTTACAAGTGGCACAAGATGGCCATAGCAAGGTGGGGCCTCTTTTTTGGGGACTAAAGCGAATTAGAGTATGTTGGGGTTTATATTGGGTACCTCTACTTCATGGACATCCCCAAAGAGGCGAAATCGTATCCCAGTCCAGCGAAGTTGCCTTGAAAAAGGATTGCAAACATACAGTCCCCCTTAAGTACATAGAATATTAGGGTTATATTGGGGTTATATAGGGATAATGGAAAAGAAAATGGAAACTACTATTTAGGGTTTAGGGTTTAGGGTACAGTCCCCCTTAGGTAGATAGAATATGAATGTGGGTATATTGTAATAAGATCCCCATGTACCCCGTATTCTATCTACTTAAGGGGGATCATACATCGCCCAAATCATCCCCTGGATTGGCCCATAGAATTTTTCTAGGCTATGGCTTTTGGATTAGGGGCTTCAGCACTGGGGGTCTCTAGAAAGGATGGTTGGATTTGAAGACTTTCCGTAGGAATTATCATGCAGGGATTGTACAGGTCTTATCAGGACTTGAAGTAGAGCTTGGGTACTGCCCTGTTCGCAGTTGGATACAAGATGGTCATGTGTATGACCCTTATAATATGACCCAAAGCAGAGCACTTGTCCAAAGTCTTTTGGCTTGCGAGTAACCAACCCTCATACGCTACCAGAGTCATGAGAACAACCAGGCCTTTTCTTACAAGTTTGAGAACCTCCATGGGTTGTGCTTCTCATGGCTGTTTGGATCACGCGCTTCAGTATTTCCTTTTGAAGACGGTCAGGGTATGCGCCCATCCGATGCCCATGGATTTTGCGTTTTGGAGGCGGTAGCGGGGCTCGTCACACCGGGTACCCCAAACATCGTTCCACACGGTGTTGAACTTAACATTTTTTCGCGGGAATAACTCCCGGC
>CAJNIZ010042819.1:3248-14378 GCA_905231905.1 Symbiodinium pilosum
GCCGCCTCCCCCATATTTATATTGGCAATTTAAGCAAACATAGTTGGTAGGGGGGGAGGGGGGGGGGCGGCTACTAGTAGTAGTAGTAGTAGTAGTAGTAGTAGCAGTGGTAGTAGTAGTAGTAGTAGTAGCAGCAGCAGCAGCGGTAATAGTAGTAGTAGGAGGAGGAGGAAACGCAACAGCAATTACCAATAAACGAAAAAAGTAACAGGAATCATAAAATGGGCCGGGTGCGATCCAACTTTCTTGGTGCCAAAGAGGGCTAGGAAATAAGGCCAGGGATTGTTTTGCGATTCAGTGGGTTCAAGTACTCAGGGGAACATCCTGCTGGCCACTGGTGAAACTTGTATACTATACAACCATTAATCCTCAAATTTGGTGTGCTCAGAGTCACTAAACTAAACCCCAAACCCTAAACGCTTTTTAAGATCAAAAGTCGTACCCAGTACTCTTGGGTGGCTTATGGGAACCTGTAGTTTGAGGGCGATATGCCAACAAGCCCCATACCCCTAACGCGGTTTAGTGTCCAGGTATGTAGTGGTTTAGGGCTTCATACCCCTCAATTGAGGCATATACCCTAAATCATACTCAGGTCCCATACATGATTTCGCATATATGCCTTTACACGGTATGGGTATTTTCTCAGATTATCCTAGAAATCGTTGGGTAGGAGACTCTTATCCTCGAGGCGTTCCATCGCCCCGGAAGCGTCCAGGCACCTGTATAGTATGTATTTCTAGGACACACAAAGTTGTCACATAGGAACCCCTTTGGGCCTCAAGTATATTACATAATATGTGTACTTGGGCCCTTCGCGTCCTATAACTCAATCATGGCTTCTTGACCGTACACAATAAATTAACCATTTCACAGAATAGACCCCAAAGACCATCGTTGTAAGTTAGCCCGAATCCCTAAAAGCCAAAGAAGCGCTAAACCACGAAATTTGAGGCCGCTAAAACCTGGGAGTGGAGAGAGTTCTTTGCGTATCAGTCGGGGCTCGAAAGGTGTCCCCATAAGAAGGGATCTACGGTTTTGGGTCGTGAAGTCCCACTCTTTCACCCCATGGCCATTCCGGACTCTAAGTTTGATGCCTTGGGACGTTTGCTTCTTCGTTGTTTTGTTTTGCTGCTTCAACTAGTCATATTTAGATTTGAAGCCGTGATCAAAGGAACCCTGCGCTAAACCCTGAACCCTACATCCTAAACCTCTAGTCCATACAGAGCCATCAGACCGTGCTTAGATGGCCTCTGCAGCTAGAACTCTTGCAAAAGCCTTACGGCAGTGGAAGCCCTGCACGCGAAACTAAACGAATCCTCGAGCTCAGGAAGCTGCAAGCGGAGTGCAATATAGGGGGGTTGCTCACCAAATGGGCCTGTAGGAACCCTCGGGACACATTGGGGAATGTGAGGAGATTACAGGCTGCTGCTTAAGGAATGATCGATGGCTTTGTGAGAGGTCCAACCAAGACTTCGGAAGTCGCAAGCCTGTGGAATGCCTCAGGGTTTAGGGTTTAGGGTTTAGGGGTTAGGGGTTTAGGGTTTAGGTGTTTAGGGTTTAGGTGTTTAGGGTTAGGGAAGTCCTTGCGTATAGGATTCTCCATGTCATCAATTCCCTCTGGACGACCCGTAGAGGTTCTTCCCCCCGTTTCTGAGTCGTTCTAGGTTTCTACGGGGTCAAACTCGAGGTTTGTTGAATCCAGCTAAGCCCCAAACCCTACTAAATGACATGCTGGGCCCCAAACAGCAGCATTTCGGCCATTGCGAGGAGAGAGTGGAGCGATTGTCTTGCTTGCAGACCTGCGTGGGCGGCCGAAATTTGGAAATGAGATATGGGTCATTCTCAGAACTATGGCCCTTTTGGCTATGGACTATATTCTTGGGGTTCCAATATGGGACCTTAATTTTGGGAACTACCCATATGTCGAAGGATATATACTAGGTGGACCCTCCACCCTGTAATAATGGTATAATGGGAATATAAGAGGACCCTACTATAATCCCCATACTGCCTTATAGTCACTTTTACTGGGTGGAAGGCTCACCTAAGCTATAAGCTACAAACATGACAGCGGGGCTGTACAGGAGGCGTGTATCTAGGCTTCCATGGAATAGAGTGCGGTTGGGGTTTGAGGTTTTCGGTCTTTGGAAGCCCCTAAACCCTAAACTCGAAAGGTTTCAGACTCGTACCCCTAGGGTTGATCCTGTAAAGGGGCCTTGAAAGATTATTTAGGGGCAATGTTGAGGCCATGTTGTGGAAATCCTTTAGGGGTACACCCCTGAATCCTTGATAAGCCCTAAACCCTTCTCTACATCCATATATATATATATATATGTATATGAGCTTAATGTAGACATGTTTGTTGTGTTTCCCCTTTGTTCTAAATACAATTCCAACAAATGCAACTTTGACATAATGCTTAAAGTCTATCATGCGCTAAGTGTATGTACAAAGCTGGTACTTCCCAAGCCCACCTTGGCTTGAAAATCCCTCTGGTTGTGTGGGTCTTCTGGTAATGCTTAATGAACTGGTTGACATATTGCAAATTTTCCAATCGTTGTCCATCAAGCAAATCCTCCAAAATCAAAATGATCACTGATCAAGAAAAATGTTGAATCCGCCCCAGGTAATGGTTGTGCATGAAATCGAGGGCGATAGACAATGCACTCATTTCAGGGAGCTTGAACAAAGGATTCGCAGGGCTGAAGTGCGATCGCCAAGTGGTTGTAGTGAGCATGCTTTGTTGCCACATGGAATTCACTCGGTTGTCAAGCCCTGAGCAGGGACCCTTGAAGGTGGCTTTGCACAGACCACAAGGTTTTGCATGGCCAGACCATCTTGGCACTTCAAGCCATTTGGCCAGGTAAAGTCGCCTGCCAACTGGACCAAAAACTCCATAATATCCATCACACAATTTGGATCTGGCCTTCCTGGCTTCAGGTGAGCCTTTATGGTACCGGTTGCCCTGCCAGTCGCTGGCTGGCCATTTCCCCTCCAACAACATGGAGAAAGACCAAAACCCTATGTAAACCATTAGGGTTCTGGGTTGTGGAGTTTTGTTTTTGAAGCCTCTGGCTGAACGCATGGACTCAAGGCTGCATGGGGTGGAGGATCCTTGGATCTCCTTGTCTGGTTTAGGGTTTAGGTTTTAAGGTTTAGGATATTGGGTTGAGGACTTAGGGTTTAGGGTTTAGGATCTAGGATTTAGGGTTTAGGATTTAAGATGTGTGTTGATTCCTTCGCGTCTGGATGGTGTGCCAGTCTGACTCATGGAACACATTAGGGTCGGCTGCTTCTTTGAAGTGGCCCTGAAATTCTATCAAAGGCATTCCGGCAGGCATACTGGAAGGATGAGTCCCTGTTCAGCCGTGCAAGAAGGGGACTACGGGGACTGCTCAACGCCTTGAGCCCCTTCACGACCCAGACTTTAGGGTTTAGGGCTGTGTTCTTGTTTGGAAGAACAGGCATCAAAGACTCGCGATTGGAACTGCCCAAACAAGGACCAAACGCCTGCTAGATGCCCTAAAACCCTGAGCCCCTAAACTGACAAAATGCCTGCTAGATGCCCAACATAGATACCGTCGAGAGTTTGGGACAACCGATAGTGACAGCCTTTCTTTTCCCCAAGCAGTATACTATGGGATATTAACATATATCAAGATGTATCATAGTATATAGTATATCATAGTATATTATAGTATGGCTCCAACATCTAAGCCTTCAAAAACAGAACATGTTACAATCCTGGACAAGTACCCTCACAGTCTCCAGAATATATCCCTCCCACCCGGAGGCTTTGCTGAAAATGTTCAAGACCTCTCCTATCCTACCCACCTTCGCATGGACTCAGCATGATGAACCCTAAGCCCTAAACCCTAAACCCTATCCTACCCGCCTTCGCTTGGACTCCACGTCGATGTGAGCCACGAGCCGTTGCCTTCTTCCGTCACTTAATCTGAGTAGTGTTTTTTTTGGTGGTTAAACCCAGTAAGATGAGATTCCTTATATAAGATACTATACCCCAAAAGGAGGATATAGTCTTACTCTATAATGGGTACCATAGTATCCCCAAATAAAATACTACTCATTTAGCTTCTGTGACTTGGGGCTTAGAGCTTGTGCTTCAGAGACCTCACGGGCTACCAGCTGGCCATGTTCTACAAATTCCAGAAAATGGGGGGGAGGGGGGGGGGACGGTTAGGGTTTAGGGTTTAGTTTCTATATAAACCACCACTTGAGGTGAGGCCGGTGATGTCACTACAACTTGCTCAGACAAGGATTTTAGCTTCAGGATTGACGGCAGGTACTAGGTGGAGATTGAAGTCTCCCAAGTCTGCCTGCATCCTGTTCAGCTTGCCTGTATCACTGCGCAAATAACATGAGGCGGTAAGCAGTTCTTATTCTGGTTGCACATGTTTTCACAGTTCCCCAGTCACACATGGGACTACATGCATCCATGACCCTTAAAACTTATTCCCTAAGCCCTGAACACAAAAACAAGCAGTTCCCCTCCCTCCGCGCAGACAGCTGAGAGAATGGCCGCAACTCCTCAATCGAGGTCTCCATCCTCAGTTGGCCATCTACAACACCTCTGGGTCCTATTATATATATATATGTATCTATATGTATATGGTTTAGGGGTTTAGGGTTTAGGGTATATTCCTACAACCCCCCAGGAATAATGAGTCCACTGCATAACCCCTAGTCCTACTTAAAGAGTCGAGTCACGTATAAACTGCTTAAAACTTCTTGTAGCTAGAGCACACTTATAACCATAACGGAGGAACTTGTGGGGCTTATAACCGGGACCCCTAAACCAGAAACTAGGCTTTTCTGGCTTCTGTAGACATGACTTGGGAGTTATATGAAGGTTGTCTGAGGAATATAAAGTTTTTCAGGGGCTATGCAGGGATGTGTAAGGTTTCCGGTTTGTAGCCTGATCCTAATTGTATTGAAAAAAGGCTAGGCTATGTAGTGGTTATATAGGGGTGTATAAGGTTTAGGGTTCGTAGACAGATTTCAACTGTACTGCAAGCCCAGTGGTATACCCATAGCGGGGCATTTGCACATGGGCTGTAAGTACAGCTAGACGTGTGTGATGATTACCCTGAACCTCCAAGTGCCAGCAACTCCATCCTTATGGGATCTATCTGGTAATGAAGGAGTCATATGAGCCATAGTCTAAACTCCTAGTATCCCCCTTAATAAGCCCTATGATACTCCCCTATATTATCTCCTTCATAACCCCCCTTTAAGGAGTTTAGACCATAGCTCATATCAAGTCATGCAGCTGAAAGCAAACGGGTCCTCACCCAGATCTCATACAACCGGGCTTACATCAAGATTAAAAAAGTACGGGCCTTGAGGTCTGGGGGTCTGTCCCAACAACCCTACGTAGTGTCTGCCCTAACCCACAAAAAGGTCACCTGAGTTCCAGAACTCTCCAAATCCTATATAGCCTGGACGACTGCACAATGTTCCTATATAAATGGAAAGCAACACGTCGTGCTCACACGGTTCTACTACCGAACCCCTTATTGTTGCTTAGAGAACCGTGAAGCCCCATGATTCTGAGATGCCCTGCATACCCGTACATATCCTACAGCATCCAAGCACTAGATAGGAATTTCACGAAACACTGGTGTTCCCCAAAAAAGGCAGTTCAAAGAGACAGTAGGATCTAAATTGGTTATTGCTTCGGACTTTGCCTACATATACCTACGTGCCTCTTTTCGTTTCATGTGCTTGGTCGTCTTTGTTTATTGTTAGCTAACCGAAACTAGGCTCTATGAACATGTGCAAGGAATCGTATAGATACCATGTAAGCCCATGTTCATCAGATGGACGGCCAAAAGGCCGACCCATGTAGCTTAGAACTCCTGTGTTCTCTGTAGTCCACTTCTTGGGTGCCTGTTAAGGAACTTACATGAAGCATTTACTGTGTACCCAAAATATGGTAGCCCTAGACCCTAAACCCTTGAATCTAAATTCCTTAACATTAACCCCTTTTCATTTGGACAGGTGCATGGCCTCCGCAAGTGCGCGTACTGTTTATATGAAGATGCATAGGCATTCCCCTGACAGTAGCTGTATGGTCTAGGGTTTAGGGTTGAGGGTTTGGTAGACACAGAGACCATCATAAAGAGTCAAACTTTGCAGGAGTTTTGCGTATGGTCTGCCCAGTTGGACATCCAAGAGCGCTCTCACCGACACGCCGCAGGCATCCTACATACGCTCACCGGGAACTTGGTTCCGTACCAATACTTGGAGGGTCATGGGGACTTAGTAAGTAGGCTTATAATTCAGATAACTAGGCTTACTATATGGGTTATAGGCGTTATTAACCTACTTACTAAGTTTCCCTGACCCTCCAAGCAACCCTATGATGAGATCTATGACTACATGTATCACAGCTACGATCGGTATAACTTACTAAAGAAGACGTCTAACCATAAACCCTAAACCCTGAAATAATCTTCAAAGCCAAGAGGCCACGGGTCCCGCAAGCAATCGCCACTGCCATCCCACCTGAGAATGCAGGGGGTTCACAGGACTGACCGGGGCTGGTGCGGTTTAGGGTTTAGGGTTTAGGGAATACGCTATATAGGGGATACATAGCATAGGGATTTGTATTATAGGGATTTCTTTCCCTTGCTCCCTACTACTATCCTCTAGGAAGATGGGCTCAACAGAAATTAGGGGTTGCCCTTTGTCCTGGTCATCTCTGATACAGTATGATTTCAGAACCTCAAATTCGCCAAGTTGGACAATGTTCTATAATGAGCCACCATTTGGAGTGATGCCGGTTGAGATGGCAATACTTGGCCCAGTTTTTGGGAGCACGCCATCTTGAAGGTAAAAAGGAGGGAGCCCCATCCCAACTTCTGGAAATTCCATGTCATGCGTTCGGGAGCTTTGAAAGGTTCAGGGTGTAGGGCTTAGGATGTAGGATTCAGCTTGTAAAGTACTTGTCCAGAAATTGGCACCCTTTTGTGCCCGCCCAATATAGACCCCAAAATATTGTGATCCTTTTGGGAAACCTCCATATGGCAGTTGCAGTACGCATGACGTAATTAATGACTGTATGTTGAGAGTTGTTGGAGAACGTGCTCGCGCTCGCGCCAGGTGCATACCGCTAGTCTTCAGACGAGCCGGGGTAGCGTTGAAGCCAACTATACAAAGACAGGGTCCTTCCAGGTAGAGGCTATATGCCACTCTATGCGATTCTGCAACGTCTGGTCACACCTCTGAAAAGGGCGAAGAAAAAGGACGCCAGCATAACCTTCCGGCCCTGTGACTCCTTCAGTAGATGCCCCAACCGCCCCAGCGTCAGCAGCATCAGCCACCCGCAGTTTCTCCATGGAGCCTACGACTAGTTGTTGTGCAGTAAATGAGAACCTGAAATTAGAAAGAGTTTGGGATGAATTTCTCAACAAATCATCGCATGGGGTGAGTCTGGGTCGGGTTGCGACACTTAGGAGCCCAAACCTTATAAACCTTAATGTAGACCCGTGATTAATAAACCCCCTTTTTTTTAAGGGCCTTGACATTAGGATCCCTATTATAACCCCTATCAAGGGGAGGGTTTATTAATCAGGGGTCTATAGACCCCAATCCGCAGAGCTTGATGACTGAGCCCATCGCTTGCCCTGTTTCTGGTGCTCGTCGAAACCTCCGTTGACCATTGGTGGGTGGATTAAAGCGGGTCTAGCGGCTCAGGCGTTATCCCGATTGCCCCTTGCGGTCTCATTTCATTCTGGTTAAGCATGCAGCAGACCCGTAGCTGGTGCTTGGGTTTGCGGGCGCTTACGGCCCGTGTGAGGTTTAGGGGTTCAGGGAAGGTCCCGGGCGAGTGCATGACATAGCATACCCAAGCCCACTGGAGCCGGGAGACATTGCAGGGTTTGGACTTCAGCAGTTTTTAGACATGAAGCTTTCTGGTACTACCTGGACCCTGGACATCCAACCTGCTTTGGAGTATCCCCTACAAACAGAACAACAACTCCACCTAAAAAGGCCAGTCAAAACCCAGGTGATGGGGAAGCAAGGGAGCGCAAGATTGCGGCCTGAAGACTAAAACCAATTCTTCGTTCCGCTGGCTCCCTTACCCGGCCTCTGGTCAGCTAGGAATGAAGGAATGGATCCTTACAGTAGTCCCTATATAACCCATTACAATAGTTTTCATTTTCTTTTCCATTCCTTCATTCCCAACTAACCAGAGGCCAGTAGAAGGAGAGCTTGACGCTGCGCTGCGCGATGGCTTCTTTTACGCCGCCACCTGTCAGGAAGACTGGTCAGGCAGATCCTCAAATCCATGAGCCTTACTTAGACATTTGACTCCGTTATCCCCATAAATCCCTTTAAAACCCTATATACCACTATCTAGTCCCTATATAACCTCATTGTAGTAGTCTCCATTTTCTTTTCCATTATCCCTATATCACCCCTATATCTTACCATGGCTTCACGTGTAGATGTCGCTCGGCGCCATTGCGAATTCCCAGGATCTGGAGTTCTCCACTGTTCCTGCCACCCCTGCCCTTTTACATCCTGTCGGTAGCCACCCACTCTCAGATATTGTTTAGGAGGACCCCCCACCCTCTAATAGTGGTATGATAGGACCCTAATATAGTCCTTATTATCCCTTATAGCCACTATTACAGGGTGGGGTCCCCTAAGACTGGCTTCCGCATGGGGCCTAGGTCCATTGCGATCCGCGTTTTCTTCATCCTCCGTTGGCAGAGCCCCTCGCCTGGCCAAGTGCTGAAGGTAAAACATGATGGAATTAGGGTTTAGGGTTTAGGGTTCTATAACTATAGCCAAAATATGCAGCCTACTGAAATGTAGTAGTTTCCATTTTCTTTTCCATTAGCCCTACCTAACCCCTATATCTTCCCCTACTCCCTGAGCCGTGGCAATGGAAGACGAGGTCAACCGAGCTTTGGACAGAGCTCACTGCGCAGACGCTGCCGTAGCGAAGGACTTCGATGGCAGTCTGATCATCTCCTAAACCCTAAACCCCATGTAATTTCATCCTATACCCCAATATATATATATACCCTATTATAATATAGTAGTTTCCATTTTCTTTTCCATTATCCCTATATAACCCAAACAGTTTTACCTTCAGCTAGAGTCTAAACTCCGAAAAGGGGTTAAATAGGGGATTATACAAACGAGCGCTCTGCGGAGTTCTTAACGGGGATATTAGTCTTCACCATGGATCATTTTCCGAACTTCGGCACCTTCTGGCAGATCCACCACAAGCTGAGGTAGCTCTACCACCTACATCCAATCAGCACCTCGGGTTCCGCTGCGTACCCTAAACCCTAAACTCTAAACCCTAAACCCTAAACCCTGGTTACGAACTGCAACTCTGCAGCTCTGGTAGACCTCACTCACCCACCGCCACTTTCACCTCCAGACGCTCAGTCTCGTATTACCCCTATATATCCTCTTGTAGAACCCATTACAGTAGTTTCCATTTTATTTTCTATTGTCCCGATACTACCCCTATAATGCTCAGTCTCGCAGAAGTTTAGCTCGCAAGCTACGTGAAGTGACCTCAGCAGTAAAACGCTGCGGGGTCGACAGACCAACGTGGAGCGGCTGCCTGGAGGGAAAGTGTGTTGCATGCCTTTTTATGTTATAGTAAAGTACCCCATTGGGATACTGAAAATAAAATGGAAACTACTTTAGTGTATAGGGCTTATAGCGGGATAATGAAGCCCCAATGTAACCCCAACATAAACCCAAGTCTGTGGGTTATTCGCGCAGGCAATAGGCAGCTTGTTAGTCGCAGTACAATTCGTCATACTTGCAGTGGTAGAGGAAATCTCTTGTATTCCGTCGCCCTGAGCATGAAGTGCCAACCGGTCCATATTATAGTAGTTTCCATTTTCTTTTCCATTATCTTTATATACCTCCTAGATACTACAGTGATTTCCAGCTTCTTTTCCATTATCCCAAAAGGTTGACTACCCAAGATCGCTCGAGCTGCACCTCAAGTGTTGCTGCTGCATTGGCCTGCCTTCGCATCAGCAAGTGCAGTGTTCCGCTGCCTCTGTGCATCAAGCTCTCGCAGGTCCTTCAACGCAGGAGATTGTGCCAGAGAATCTACAGAGAGAGGATGCAAGAGGCCTAGCTTAGCAGCGTTGGAGAACGACGGGGACTGCCTTCATGACCTCTTCAGGAATCACTCCCTTGACTCTTGACCTGGGTCTTGTCTGTAGGTGCATGGAGCTCCTCCAGGAGTTCCCCATAATTTTCTTGGCCCCTCTCAGGTTCAATCTAAACTTCCATGCATCAAAATCTTGCCACCACTGACCATGGAAGAGTCGTCAGCACAGCAGTTGCCGCAGTGTGCAGCAGAAGAAAGTATCATTGAAGTCGTGGTAGCAGGTAGCAGGTAGCAGCAGAAGCATGAGGAGGTGAAAGCCTTGTTGTCTTTACCCTGAGACTTCAATCCTGTTCATGCTGCCTGAGGAGTATTGCCACTTCTAGGCATTACAAGGTCCTAAGCTGCTTCGTTTTAAGGCTCAGTCGCCGTATTACCTCGACTTGTATACGCAAAGATGCAACTGGAAACAAGCTTATAGTGGAGCAGGACTCAACAGATCGATGTAGGAACTTCCATGGCTCTGCACAGCCCCTGGCCCATGGAATTCAGTGAAAACATGAACGTGATTCCGAAAGTCCAGGTCCAAGAGGCAGCCGCCTCGTCGGTGGAACCACTGCCACCATCACCGCTGCCACCGTCACCGCTACCTCCGGCAAGTCCAGAGGCCTGCGCCTGGGGGAAAGTTTGAAGAGGTTGAGAATAATATTGGGGAGACAATTCATTACGGTAATCATGGAGAATCACATGGTACCTTCCCAAAATCGGAGAACCCTGATATAGACCCAAAATATTCTAGTCCTTATTATAGGGACCCCCCCAAAAACGTACCCCTAATTTTGGGAACCACCCAAATAGAAAATCAAATTGAACATGAAATGGAAACTAGAGAAGTCCACAGAACAGGCATGGACTACCTGTAGGCCCCAGGTTCATGCATCCCCACACCTGGGTTTCCACAGACTGGTCACTGGTCTTGAGAGGATGGCTAGGCTTAGGGCTTAGGGTTTAGG
>CAJNIZ010042819.1:31153-60648 GCA_905231905.1 Symbiodinium pilosum
CCCCTATATCTCTCCAATATTATAGTAGTTTCCATTTTCTTTTCCATTATCCCAATACAACCCCTATATCTCCCCAATATTATAGTAGCTTCCATTTCCTTTTCCATTATCCCTTAACCCTAAACCCTTCCCCTCGAGTCCTCGAGGTAGAGGTGGAGCTCAGCCCATGCCCGGCTATCCTGTTTGCAACTGCGTGTGGGGAACTCTCTTCTAGCCACGTGAAAACAGATCACAAGGTTGAGAAGGGTCCCTTACAAAGCTTCCAGATACTGGGACCCCCTTCTAACATTGTAGATTTACCCAAACTTTCTGCTTCTATGGTAGTACAAGGACCCGCCCCCAAAAAAGACATCTAAACCCAAAACCCTCACCTACCTTTTTTAAACTCCCATGTAGAAATGGTCTGGGAATTTAAGGGCCATTAAGGATGAGCTCCGGGTAGGTGAGGCCTCTACTTTTGAGGTTGAGGGCCTTAGTTAGCAGGCTAATAACGGAGATAACTGAATTATTACAGGGCTTATGAAGGTTATAAGTACACTTACTACGTCCCCCCGACCCGCCAAATTACTTTCTCAGAAGTCTTAAGCTTTGTTTGCCTTTCTGCCTTCAGGTTTGAGGAGTTTGGGATTCCAGCCCCAGGGCGTGGGATTGCTCTTCGTGTTAGGGCGTATTTGTTCAGTTTCGTGGCTAAGCCCTTGAAAGCTCAGGGCTTCGAGATGTATGTAGGTTTTAGAGTCTAGGGTGTCCAGGGTTTAGCTTTTTGGCATTGGGGTTGAGGGCTTCAAGATTTCAGTGTCCAGATGGAGGCCTCAGGTTCAAGACTCCCCTGCAACTGGGCTCAGCCCTTCTTTCCCTCAGTTCCTGGTATGCTACCAAATCGGATTTTTCTCATCTCGCGGCCCCGCTCTGTTTCTGGGTATGTATAATGAAGATCGCACTATACCAGAGGTGCACATGGTAAGGTTTTACTTTCTGGTCTCCCTGAATGGACCCCCAAGCTATATACTCGCCAATCGTCCTCAGGATGTCTATGTGCATTACAAAGGACCTATGGTACAAACCTACCTAATACAGGGAAGAAACTCCCACCTGGCTCTTGTATTTAGGCAGCTCGGGCCTCAGAAAGCTGGACACCTGCAAATGTAAACGGACAACAATGTTCATAGGGCCCATTTGAGCAGTGCTCACTGGTGCTCCAGAGGGCGTGGAGGAGTGGTGAAGGCGTAGGTTTCTTGGTGAGAATGTGCGGCTGATCGTGGGATGCTTGTAGGCATCCACTTCTCCACTGCCTCTGCAAAACTATGAAAGTATGTCCGAATAGGATCGAGCATCGCGAAACTATTTAAATGGAGCCCCAATGCTCAAGAAAGTGCATACCTACCGTCAACGAACTATGCACACCAACAACCCTGGGAATCATGTTGCTACACTGGACTTGGTGACAAGCAAAATGTTCCACATCCTAAACAGGACGACCCTGCTCTACGGCAAACTCTTAGCCCTACACTCCCTAACATGGAAACCCAAAAAGAGCCCTATAAAGTCTACAGTCCTTCTAAGAAGGGGACTACATGGGTTTCCATGTTAGTTTGGGGGAGTGTATACCTCCTGAGCCCTGTGAATCCTAGACCCTTGGCCCTGCAAACCCCGATCCCCGAGCAGTACATTACAAAGACCCAAAGCCCCAAATCCTCTAAACATCTCTCTACACAGGGAGTAAAAGCCTAAATCCTAAATCCTGAAACAAACCTATCAATCCTGTAACCTCAATGCCAAAAAGCCTAGACTCTAAACTCCAAGTCTTAAGCACCAAAAACCGCACGTGAGCCCTAAATGATGAAAACCCTACAAGGCTATCTTGAATACAAACCCGCTATCCTGAGCTCCAAAAAGCAAGAACAACACAACAAATACAGTCACACGCTAAGCACTCTAGACACTGCCAAATCCTGAATTCCCGCCTCTGGGATCACCGCGCGCAGAAGCTCAGCGTCCTCCAGTCGCGTTTTGTATCGTAGAGGTTTCTGGCGATTGTATACATTTAGGGTTTAGGGTTCAGGGGTTTAGGGTTCAGGGATCAGGATTTAGGGTTTAGCATGTAGGGTTTAGGGTTTAGGGTAATTCCAGAACCTGAAACCGAGAGACTCATTAGAATTCCCCCTTACAAGAGGTAATAGGAGGCACAATAGCCCCTCAAACTGGTCCCTTTTGAGGACAGTCACTGCAAGGGATTCAGGGCTTAGGGATATTATCCCCCAATAATGGAGAATCAAATTAAGAGGAAAAATCAAAATGACATGGACACGGTGGGTAAAATTAGGATTAACATAATCCTTGGGTTTCCGGCAATGAGGGATCACTTTTCGAGCACCCCCCATACTAAGGATGTGAATATTTTGGGGTGCCTATTGGAGTCCCCCTATGTCTGCAATCTATGATATTATGAACTCCAGAATTTGAAGCTAGCCCGGCGTGGGTCTCTTCGCCACACAATCACGGGACGATGATGGAGTATCAGGAGTGGACCTAAAGCCTAAACCTAAACCTTAGACCCTGGACCCTAAACCTTAACCGCGAAAATAGTTTGGGAGTAGAGGCTTGGGATGTAGGCGGGTTTAAGGCATACTGTTGATCAAGGAAAAGTGTCGGAGAGAATGTAGGTATTGCTATAGATGAGTGTTCACAGGGATTCACTCCCCTTCAACAACAGTAAGAGCCAAGGAGGGCTTGGGGTTTGAAGCTTAGCAGGCTTTGGATTCAGGACGTTGCAATCAGGGTGGAGAGTTCAGGGTCTAGGGCCTTAGGGCTGGGGCGGCGTCTACGCGAAGAGTTGATATCTGGCATTCAGCGAGGTTTCATGGCTTGTTCCGGGCTTCTTGTATACATCAACCCCTCCATCCGAAAGTCCAAGCCCAGCCAAGGGTTTATGAATTAGGGTTTGGGGTGTAGGCGTGTGACCGTGATGCCGTGATATATCATAGCTTCTGCAAGCCCAAATCCGAAATCTGTACGTTCTAGCCCCAAATCCTAAAACCCTAGAAGTCAAGATTGCAAGCGCGACGCCCAACACTCTCTTTTGCCTGCTCCCGCTCAGGCAGCACCGAACCAGCCTGTGTGCGAGATCTTCAGGCTTCGGTGTGGTTCAGGAATTACGACTGAAACCCGAGACCCTAATCCTAACCCAGACCCATGATTAATGAACCCCCTCCCCTTCATAGGGATTATAATAGGGATCCTAAAATTTAGGTTCTTAAAAGGAGGGGGTCTTTTAATCATGGGTCTGCATTAAACACTTAAACCCCAGCTTTCCCTCCAAAACCCGAGGTTTTGTGGGGGTGGCTCAGGAATTATGACTGAAACCTGAAACCCTAATCCTAAACCCTAAAACCCTGAAAACCCCGGGCTTTGCGGTTCTAACAACTCATGAGAAACAGTCCTACTCCTGCGTTGTGCAAGCATGTGACAGACTATGTTTCCGAAATGGGCCTAACATGAAAACTCTATACAATTTCAAAGATTCCATACAAAGAGGGCTCTGATTCCAAAGCGAACACCACCTTCGAAAGCAATGGGTGATTTCAGCGTCACCA
The DNA here is from genome assembly GCA_905231905.1 of Symbiodinium pilosum. NCBI lineage: Eukaryota > Dinophyceae > Suessiales > Symbiodiniaceae > Symbiodinium > Symbiodinium pilosum. The sequence continues at coordinate 34,744 of CAJNIZ010042819.1, forward strand.
GCTGGACAGGTCAGCTTCTTGCCACAAGAGTGGCTGCAAAGATAGATGCTTGCGGGAAGCAGCTTTTTTTTTTGCTCGCTGCACGGTTCCGCTTCGTCCAAGTAACTTGCCTTCTCTTCCACAAGGCTCAGTCGCCCCTGGTCGCCAATAATCAGGGCCCTCTTTTCGAAAATGAGGAGAGGTTGGTACGCCAAGCAGTGATCGATCAGCAGCTTGATCCAACTTCTAAACGAACTCATGCTCCTAAACCCCTAGCTTTTCCCATAACCCACCAGGCCTTCAGTATAAGGACCCCACAGCAAAATCGTTTCGTACTGATGTAAAGCCCTGAAACTGAAGGTCTTTTGGAGCTAACGTGAAGCCTGGAAGGAAGAACTCCGCAATCAGAAGCTGAGAGCCTACGATTGGCCTAGGAAAACCCTCCGGGAAAATCAACAATAAGCCCAGAAAACGCACGCCTATGCATGAAACAAGCCCTTTGCGGGAAACCCTTAAAAGCACTCTTCTAGGCAGTATGCGGGACTAAGTTATACTAGACCCCAGGCTTAGGGTACTCAGGGTAATGCAGGATTGGTGGTATCAACCGTGGCTCTTGATTGGGTGGCCTTTATCAAGGCCCGTTTCCGCCTTAAGGGCTGTGCAAGAATATAACCACGAAACGTGCGAAACAGGTCCAAACATCTCACCATGCCATAGCTACTATGTGCCCTAAACCCGAAACCCTAAACCTATTACCCACATCCCAAAGACCTGATTGTTAGGCATTTCGGCATTCCGAGGATATGGCTTGCTGAAGCTTGCAAAAGGAACTTAATTTCAGTTACCATAATATGGGTATGTAGTAGAATGGGGTTTCCTTATGATAGCAACTTAACTTAAGTTCTTCAACAGTGACCCAGTAACTGTCTTATTCTGGAATGCACAAGGCGTGGTACACGATCCTGAGGACACAGCAACCTAAGAGCAGGAAGTCTGCCCTATAATCCTCTTATACCCCCCCCTCTTTCTGTTTAACTCGAGGCGTACTAGAAGGCTTGAAGATTTAGGGGCTTAACAAGATTCATGACTCCTAAACCCTAAGCCCTAAACCCTACCATTTGGGGAATCTGGGATGATGTGGTTTAGGGTTTGGGGTTCGCTTCAGGATCTCATCTAGACCTACAAGGCGCTCTGTGGGCTTATGTGATTGGATGTGTGGTGTAGCAGTTATGAGGACCCCCCATCCTGTAGCAGTGGTATAACAAGACTATAAGAGGACCCTAATACAGTCCTCAGTATCCCTTATAGTCACTCTTACTGGGTGGATGGTCCGCCGAATGTAGCAGGAAAAGAGACATCCTAAACACAAACCTGGGAATCTTGGGCCGAATCCTGTCGGACCAATACAAAAACGGGACAAACTCCAAACAGAAAGGCCGGCTTTGGGTTTAGGGTTTAAAGGTCTAGGGATACTTTTCGCCTACTCGTAACTGTAGGTGTAACCCAACTACAAGTCAAAAAGGTACCGTTATTGCTATTCTGCTAGCAACCCACGCCTATAAGTGGGTGGGATTAGGTGACCCCACATCCAGAAGGCCAAACCCTCCCGAACACAGAAGCCCTAAAAAAGCACTACAGAGACTATCGCCCCTTTAGAAGAGGACAGATATCGGCTTCCATGTTTGTTTGGGGGAATGCAACCCCTGCGCAAACGCTCATAGACTTTATGTATACCTGAGGTTACCCCCACCCCCATAGTGATAGTGACCACCAAGGATACCGGCAAATATATTGAGGTCCCTCTATATTCCTATTCTGGCAGTATTACCCACCCAACAGTCTCAAGACCTGCTGCAGCCATGACACCCTAGACCACTAACGCCTACAGCCTTAAACCCTCAAGCTCGACCTACCCTCTAAAGCAGTACATTTTGGGGGTCCAGCTGAGAGTTCAAGCCAACAGCCCTCTTAAACTCCACCAAATGTGAATACACTGGAGGGCTTAGGTAACCCCTAAACCCTCCGCACCTAAAGCCAAAACAACACACAGCAAAACCCTAAAATCCACAACCTTAAACCACTTTATCCAATGATACATGCAGCATGTAGTTCCCTGCATTTTCTTCTCCATTCCCCCCTACCCTACATCCTGAAAAGCCTGACCCCCTTAGAAACCTTAAGCCTAAGACCCTGGAAAAACAGCCAAACGTCCTAAAGCCCTGACAACCCTAAACCCTAAACCGTGAATCTTAAAGCCCTGACAACCCTAAACCCCAAGCCCTAAACATCCTAAAGCCCCGACTACCTAAACCCTAAACATCCCTGACAACCCTAGACCCTAAACATCGTAAAGCCCCTAGCAACCCTGACACCTAAAGCAATGATCACCCTAAACTGAAATTATCCTAAAGCCCTGGCCACTCTAAATCCTAAACCCTGAACCCTAAATCCTAAACTCTAATTCCTAGACCTCAAATCCTAAACCTTAAACCCTAAATCCTAAACCCTAAACCCTACATCCAAAATCCTAAACCCTAAAGCCACGATCTCCAAATTCAAAAGCCAGGTGGACCTGACCAAGGGATCTGGCCGCCTCCCAAGGATTTAGGGCTTAGGGCTTAGCGTTTTAGAGTTTAGGGCTTAGGGTTTAATTTAGGGTTCAGGGCTTATTTTGTAGGGCTTAGGGTTCAGGGTTTAAGGTTTTAGGGTTTAGGGTTAAGCTTTTTGCGGGTAAGGCGTGTAGGTTTTGAGAGGTTGTTAGGGTTGAGGGATTAAGGATGGTTTAGGGTTTAGGGTTTTAGGGTGTAGGGTTTGGCGATTTAGATTTAGGGTTTGATTTTTTAGGGAATAAGTAGGGTTTGAAAGGGTCAGGGAGTTGGGGTCAGGGTTTAGGGATGAGGGGTAGCAAGAAAGGGACCCGAGGTCTTGAATGGTCTAGGGTGTCGGGATTTAGGGTTTAGGGATTTATAGTTTAGGGGTTTTAGGGTTTAGGGTTTAGGGATTTAGGCTTTATGGGTTCCAAAAAAGGAGTTCATAAACCCCCTTCAATAGAGTTTAGGGTTGAGGGGAGCGCACCAATGGGGGTTTGGTTTTGGGAGGGTTCTATAGGGGTTGCCCACATCAACTCTATGATTCTCAAGCTTCAGCAATCCTTCCGATCATGGTCCTGATCTTATTAGACACCGAGACTTGACGTCATCCGCGCTACAGGAACAGTCCATGTAGGGATTTGAGTGATCCCTACTACATCTGATGGGAACTGCAGCTGTATGGAGAAAGCCAGACAAGGCCATGCTGAAATCCCGAGCCTGAACCTAACCTATCCTTAAGGGTCCAAGAACCCAAATCATGAGGTTTCAGGGCCCATGCTCTACAGTCTGAGTGTTTTGGGGAACCTCAAGGCCCCATACTTGGGTCCCAGGACCCTTTGGATACAGCACACCTCAAACGGCGCCTCAGGCACGATAAGCCTAACTGCCGAGACTCGGCCGAGGAAGAGCTTGTCGTTGTGCTGCGGGGGGAGGGGAGGTTCTCGGGGCTGCGCATTTAGGGCTTAGGTTTTAGGACTTTGCAGGCTTCGTTATAAGGTTTAGAGTTCTCCAGGCTTTGGGTTTGGGGCTTGGGGATTTTACAGGATAAGGATTTTTGGGGGTTGGGGCTTTACCGGCTTAGGGCTTTGGGGTCTTACAGGCTTGGGGCTTAGGGGTTTAGGTCTTACAGGCTTAGGGCTGAGGGCCTTAGGTGTTACAGGCTTTGCTTTGGGCTCTTAGGGCTTCAGCAACGGTATCTGCGGGACGAGCCCTACACGGCATATTGTTTAGGGTTTAGGGGTATTGTAAGTAGCTTCAAGCCGCAATGAAGTGCAATTTGCTCAGGAGTTTGCGCTCAATGCACAAACCCTAAACCTACAGGTGCTTCAGCGAGAATGCTGCAATGATCCCCATAGGCTTTAACTTTATCATCTCTGTCAGAAGTAAAGCCCTAGTCTGCAGCAACTGCGTGCTTCCACCTTTTTTCCCGATCTTCCTTTTGCCCGGTTTCCTCTCCATGCCCATGGTTGAATTAAGGCTTTGGGGTCTTAAGGTGTAGGGCAAAGGGCTTACACCCTAACCCTAAACCTTAGATTAGGAACCCCCAGAGAGGCTGGGGTCAAGGCTTGGTGGCTTGAGGGTTGGTGGAACATTCAGGCGGTCTGTGTACTATAGTCTAAACTCCTTGAAGGGGGTTATATAGGGTTTTGGGTTTAAGGTTAAAACCTCTTTAAAAAGGGGGTCATATGAGGGATTATATAGGGCACTCCTATAGGGTTTACTAAGGAGAGTACTACGAGTTTAGACAATGGCTCATATGAATATGCTTCCCTACTTGTCGGAGACTTTCTCACCTCATTCTAGAAGAGGTGCTCATGTGATTTTAATGAAGTTCAGGTTTAGCGCTGATGGGCTTAGGAGTTCAAAAGTTTGTGGATTGATAGCAATACTGCTCAGGGAGCGGCCGACAAGGACTTCAAAACCGTCGTGAACGGTAGACGACAAAATAACACAACAAACGATTCTGGCAAACTTAGGCCCGTGTGCTTTAATCTAGGACTGCGCTCGAACGCCACTTTTGTTCATCGGCGCCCCGTCGCCACTGGCATGCTGCTGATGAGCCTTTCCCCAAGCAGGACCAGACAAAAGAGCACTGTACCTGAGCTTTCCAAAAGCTGCCTTCATGATTCAAGCCTCTGTGTGACTTTACAGGCAAAGTGCTTATGTCTGCGGTCCTCACTGTACAACAGAATGGACTGCCATCAGCTGCTAATTTCATTGAATGCCTGGAGCTTGCACGCTGGAAACCCAATCTCCAACAGGGCGAAGGACACGCAAAAGCGTCCCAGAGTTGTGCCCTAGAAAATACAGATACTAAACACAGCTTGCGCCCCCCAAGCGTGGCGCATTCAAGAAGTGCATTCTTCTATTTGGTCATGTGCGTTCGGTTCTATATTGTAGTTTCCAGAATAAGGGACCCGAATATAGATTCCAACGTACTATAGTCCTTATTATAGGGCCCCCCAAAAAACAAACCATAATTTTGGAAAACACCCATGTGTTCCACAACACTAAGAACGCCTTTGGCACATCTTCACAATTACTGAGTGTTGTCAACCCTGTAATGGATTGCCCGCAGAGCCCCAGCCCAGCAGGCCTTCGATAAGATTTTTCAAATGCAGGCTTTGAGGCAGTTTACGGTTTATAGGGCTTAGGGTTGAGGGTTTATATAGGGCTTAGGGTGCAAGAGCTTAGGGTTTAGGGTTTAGGGCTAAGAGCTTAGGGTTTAGGGCTTAGGGTTCAATGTCGTGCCCCGCCTCTTGACTAGGTCAGAGCTTGGAAGGCATGCTGCAGCTCGTTTCATTGTAGCTATCAGGATGTCTAAACCCTAAACCCTAAACCCCAAGCTCTAAATCCCTAAACCCTAAACCCCAATCCGTAAAACTCTTAGATCCTAGCCCTTGAGAATCATACTGAACTGTGGCCTGTGAATAACCCAGAGAGCCCAATACCCCTTAATTCATCAACATACCCTAAATGGGTCCCTAATATGATTTAAGCTATGTTCCTTAGTTGAGGTCTATTGGGCTTCCTGGGAAGCATGACTCTTAGCTTATCATGAGCAGCCTGCGGAACCAGAGGTTTACAACAATCATTGGAGTAGTTCCGAAAATTAGGCTCCCATTTTGGTACCCCCAAATATTAGGTGCCGTAATATAATCTAGAACCAAAAACGAAAATGAGAACGACCCACTGGGTTACAATAAGTAACGTGATGTCCGTGAAGGCGCGCAGTCCGCGGATGACTGGGATCCAACGCTCCAGGCAAGGTTAGGTTGCATGGCTGTTGGCCGTGACCAACCTGAATTACGACATCAGCCATAGTCTAAACTCCAAGTATCTCCCTTAAGAACCCCTATAGTAGTCCCCTATATAATCCCTCGTATGACCCGCTGTTTCAAGAGATTGACAATAACTCACATCTATTTAGATGGGCTAGGCTTGGGTCCCGAGACTGAAAAAAACTCATCACACCCTGGCCGTCATGCAGCAAGGCCATCAGCTGCTAGCTCACATCAGTACTCCTACTCACTGCTGAACCCAAAACAAGAATTTGATAAGGCTCTAAATACATCTCAGAAGTCTGCTGTACATAGACCAGGTGTCCTAGAAATGGGAATACAATCATCTTCTCCTACTCCTACAGGGTTCCCTCTGCCCAAGGCACCCTAAACCTTGATTCACATCTAGGTTGCCCAGGAACCCTTAATGATAGATAAGGGTTCCCTTTTCGCCAAAAATAAGGCAAACCCAAAATACAAAGGGAAAAGGGTACTACTGGTGTACCTAGACACTATGGGCGTGCTCCAAAAGAAGAGTAAGAGAGGCCCTCAGGCACCCCAAGGATATGTGCCAGGCCTTCCCATGTAGACATGTCAGGGATTGACTCCTACCTACTTACTGGGGTTAGTAGGGAATAGAGGATTAAATATATAGGGATGAGGGGTCACGAAGGAATTGTATTCCCTTATTCCCTACTAACCACCAGTAAGTTCTCGCAGTAGAATCACCAAGGAATTCTATTCCCTTATTCCCTTACCCCCTACCAAGCACCACTTAGTACGTTTTGTAGAACATGAACCATACAACAGTTGTTGGTTCCCTGGCGGGGTATTATGAAAACTCTTGCTTTGCATTCCTTATTGGCTTTTGGCCTCATGGAAAACTAAAGGTATGTTTAACAATGCCCAGCTTCTAAACCACAAAAAATTGTAGAATACTGGCCTTTTGTGTTGTTTTTAGGGGTTCTGGGCGATTGTCTTACCTACTGTTTGGGGTCCAGGAAAACCCCATGTAACTCACGAGTGGCTCATAGAGGACAGCAGCGTATGCAGGAAACGACGCTTCTTCGGCTTGGGTGATCCTGAGCAAGGGCGGCTGTGGTTCTCCAAAGGGCCTCCTTACATGAAATGAGTTCCAAGAAAGTGCACATGCGCACAAGTAAGGTTGTACTTCTCTTCTTTTCACCACGCCAGAAATGAGTATAGAGTCCCCCTTAGGGAGATAGAATATGGGGCACATGGGGATCTTGTTAGAATATACCCAAAGCCATATTCTACCTACTTAAGGGGGAATATGGTCTTCATCTATAGTTCCGTAGCATATCTCTGCTAAGCATGGTTCTCCAGGTCCCTCGTCTACACCGCTCTTCCATAACAATCCCACGGCCACAAGATATTCAGGGTCAAAACCCAGCTGACCCCTGAAGCCAGGTCTCAAAGAGAAAACTAAGCAAACAACCTAACACGCTAGTAAGCTGTAGAGGTCCTTTTCCTTCTAGGGCTGCACGAACTGTGGGCAAGATAGCGGACAAGATAGCTAACATCCTAAACTGTGAGCTCAGAATGTTCCAATCCCAGAACTACTATGAACCCTGAGTTAGCGGCTAAACGCTGATCTGTAAGCCATGAACCCCTGCCCTGAAATCAGCAACCTGATCTGGAAACCCTGCACCCTTTTCCATAAACCCCACCACTCTCCCTTCAAATCTCCAAAGCCGCAAATGTCCCAAATATTCGAGGAAACTAGACCCAAGAAACCCATATCCAAAAAAGTATAAGATGGTACAAAACATCCATATCTTGCACCCAGGTATCTTTGGGTTGGGATCTAGCCTAAGCCTTAAGAACCCCTAAAAAGCCAGGGTGGACCTACTACAGCGGCCTAAATAATTACCAATATCATGTTGAGGTCCATTTGAGGTACCATAGACAATGATTAATAGAAGGGATATGGAACCATAGGGAACCCCATAATACTGGAAATTCTTCTCTACACCCCCTAAAACCTAAGGAATGTGGAACCATAATATTGGTAATTCTTCCCTGAACCCTAAACCCTAAGGAATATGAAATCATAACATTGGCAATTCTTCTCTAAACCCTAAACCCTAAGGAATGTCGAACCATGATATGGGTAATTCTTCCCTAAACCCTAAACCCTAAACCCTGAAATTTAGGCCCCTATACTATAGGAACCTCAGGCCCAAAGGCTGCATCCGAGCCACCATCCGAAGTCGCAGCATTCTCAGGCGGGGCTTTCCGGCTGCCTCTTCAGACATTATAGGCTTTATTGGGTTTAGGGTTTAGACTTTAGGGGTTAGCAAAGGTTGTATAATGGATGATGGAGGACTGTTCTGGGGTTATATTAGGTGTAATAGGATTATATTGGGGTTGCAGGTTTAGGGATAGTACCCCGCCCTACTTAGAACCGTATACCCTACCAATTTTCTAGGGTATCTATAGCCATCGTGTGGCATCTACAAGATAATAGACATAGGATAAGTATCCTACAGGAGGAGAGGATATTGGGGTCTAGGTAAAGGGTAGTGTTTCAGGGGGTTCGGTGTGAGGACTCTTGGTTTACTCTTCTCAATGTGGTTCGGGCTGAGTTTCAAGGATTAAGGTTTTAGGGCTCAGGGTGCCGTTAGCCTTCCTGAGGGTAGCCTCTTCGGCAAAAAACTGAACCCTTCAGGATCTTAGGGGGTCATCTTGGGAAACTCCTCTACGATTCCCATTTGCCATCAAGAACCCGAAGCTATAAATCCTGCTGCCTAAACCACCTTGCCCTCTCAGCCCTATCCCTATCCCCGGAAGCCTAAACCCTACATGTCTCAAAGATCCCTCTACGGGAAGGTAAAGGTACCCCATATCTCCAAACCCTATATGAGTTGTTGAGCCAGGAAACATTATATGCATTTCACAAACACTAGAACCAAAAGGGGGATAGAATCTTAATGTATATGAGGGGGGTTGGGAGATTAGGGATCCTATTTTGGGGGGTCCCCACCATAAGAATTCTAGCCTTTGGAGGTCAATATTGGGGTCCTCCTATTTATCTTAGCCCACAGTACTATTTATCTTAGCCCACAGTACCCTAGGAAGGAAAAGAAAGATCCTTTCGACACAAATCTAAGGAATCCCCCGCCCCAAAAGTAAAAAGAATCCCTAACATTGATCCAGACAATGGGGTCCTCCTGAAACTAGGTACCATGCTGGGGCCGGACTGTAGCATCCCCCTTGGTTGAAAGCACTAGTTAGAACAAGCATGGGAATTCGGGGCCGTCCTCGTAGCTGCAGGGCCGAAACGAAAGGGCTTGGGCCCGGCTCTCCTCCAAATCAGATGTAGTGATTAAGGTTTAAGGCTTAGGGCTTACAGTTGAGGGTTGCAGGTTTAGAAGGGTTTGGGGTTGGATCCCTAGGTTTGGACCTAAACCCTCAACCCTGAACCCTAAACCCTACACCCTAAACCCAAAAGAGGGCACCTTCAACGCCAAACGAGTGGAGTTTGGGCTGACAGAGGGGTTAGATTGGGAAGCCCTTTTGGGGACCAAGCTCCAGGGTCCAAGCCAAAACCCTAAACCCTAACGTAGACCCCTCACAAATCTCCTTTCAAGGGCCTTAATATTAGGGGGAGGAGGCTTATGAATCAGGGGTCTACATGAAGCGCTACACCCTGGAGGTCGATGAAAAAGGACCTCTCTATAGCGTCCTGCTTTGGTTTTCCACGGTAGTTGGGAGGACGATTTTAGAACTGTGAAGGTTGTAGATCTCGGACTTTCGGGGTACGAGCTTACATGGGAATGCAAGTCCCCTGCTGGAAACTATGAAAAAGTAGCGCGCATTAGAGCATTGCAAGCTTTTCCTGCGCCTACACGTGAAGGGCATTTTCTGGTGACTAGGAGGAGTCGCAGCTTTGAGTGATCCCAAAGCATGTAAGATTTCCAGCAACAAAAACCGAAAGCTGAAATGACAAGTCCTAATTCTACCTGGATCCTAGAGCCACAGAGATGGAACCTCTCAGCGTCCGAAACCTCTACAAAAGGTGACATTGATTTCAAAGTGAGGCCTTCTTTCTACTAGCCGAAAATGACTATGATCCTAATGCTCGGGACGCAGCAGACGAAACCCCAAGCTGGGAGAAATCCACCCTAGGGTTCCAAGTATACAAATAATACCTACATTGGGTCCTAAAGTCTGCAAATATTACCTACATTGGGCTATTTGGATCCCTAGGGATTGGGGGCAGCTTCATTTCATCCTTTTCCCTGGCCGGCCTGCGTTCGGCTTGGCGCTGAATGCCTTCCAAATCGAGTTGAGGAATTTCTGGATTAGGGAGACTCCTTGTAATAGTAACCCAATCTGCGCTAATCCTTACAATGGCCCAGAAAGGGCATCCAACTTTGGGAAGCCTCAACTCAGCCCTCTGAAGGCTTACCTTTCCCCAGGCCCCAAAACAGAACCATAGGAAGATACCGACCGACTTCCATCACCTTTTTCTTCGATGCTAGCTCTGGCTTGGGTATATGACCGTGCTCAGGGTTACTAGTTTGGGGCAGGATTCGTTTCTTCGGCCCCCGAAACGACCACTTCCAAGATAAGCGTCCTGATTTCCATAAAGTGTTTGCTGGAGAACAGCTGTCTCGTATCTAGTGGTTTGCTTGCCCAGGTATGCAGCTCGATCTGCTGCTTTATAGAGTATGAACCTGATTGCAGTACATCTTGGAGGTCACTGAGAAACATGCAGGATTCTAAGGTAAGAGCAGCCGTCTGCCGCGCATTTGCACACCAAAGAGAACTTGAGCGATCTTCGGACACGAAACCCTAAACCCTAAACCCTAAACCCTAAACCCTAAACCCTAAAACACGAATCTATGCATGTGCGGCCCTGACTAGGGACTTTGCCAAGACCTTGGCGTGGGCTGCGCGATGCACTCCTGCCGCCACGAGAGCCGTCCACACATCCTGAACGTGCAGCGTCCTTCCAGCAACGTCATTGACTGCCCGGGCTTTGACCTCTTGGTACTCAGCCTCTCTGGCAAGTTCAGCCGGGACTCCAGCGCAAACATGGGACTAAGGACCAATGGCGATTTGCATCGACTCCAACCGATCCCAGGCGTCTGGCAAAAGCATGCCCTTAGGGACCCTGAGGATGAATGGCTGGGGCTGAGCTTCGGAACTTCCATCTCGGTTGTACCTCTAAGTTGTACCTGCAAATACTCACAATATGTGTGGACCTGTGAGGAGCAGTTGCAATCTATACAGAAACGCAAGGTAGGCACGTCAGCCTAGCCTAAGTTCTCTAAACTCCATAGACTCCGAATGCCGTCTCCCTGTTCATGCAAAGCTGGCCCTGCAGCTCAGAAACAAACCTGGACCCTCGCAACCAGGCCTTCCCCTTAAAACCTCGCATAGAACGCAAGTAGCCCCCGCACCACCGTCCTCTAAAAGGGTTCCCATGTTAGTTTGGGGGGTGTATCCCTGGGCCCTAAAAACTTCATGTCAAAGAGTCGACATACGTATCCTTAAACGCCTACCTGCTGAAGCCCTTAGCTAAATCGGAAACCGTTAGCACTGAGCCATACGCCGCCTTAGACTGAAACATGTAGGGGGATAGGGGGTATATAGGGGATGTATTGGGATAATGGAAAAAAGAATGCAAACTACTATTTAGCGTTTAGGGTTGAGGGTTTAGATCCCAGGCCCTGAACCCTAAAACGTCCGAAAACAAGGCTCAGAATTCAGAACCTTGAGTTTGCTACTCGTTGGTAGGCAATGGCGGAATAGATCCTAATAGTAGCCCCATGTACGCGACCAAAACGGAATAGTTTCCACCTTATCCAGTCCTTCAGTCCCTAAACTCGCAATCCGAGGGCAGCTTCCATTCTCTTTTCCATTCCTTATTAATACAAAACCAGCCCTGGACTCTAAGCCCACACATATCTGCGCATACACATATGTTCCCTGATTCTCTGTGATTAACCCATACATCCCTAGATTTCTTATTCAATCCAGGGAGCACAGGATCAGGATCTCTAGAAAGAGTGAAAGCGCGGGGGGCGTACCTATACCCTTGAACCGTAATGCCTGTAGCCCTTTCCAGAGACCCTGAACCCTAAACCATGAGCCCTAGCCCCAAACCCGAAACTCAAGCCTAAAGCAAAGAGTAACCCCATCAACGAGACCCTACGAAACCCAAACACCAGCAAGTCAGATCAACCCTACAGCCAATGCCTCGGAGGCCTTCCGGAAGCCACGAGGCCTGTCGCGCTTGTACGCGAGAGGGATGCTCAAGATTTGCTGGGTGGGGGCAGAGGATTTGTATTCAACCGCCACGGGGCTTTTGCCCAGCAGCCATGCGTCGGGGTGCTTGGGGGTGCTAGTGCCTAGTCGGAGCCCTGGTCAAGTCAGCGCATAGGGCTTGGGATTTGAGAGTGCGATGCTTAGGTTGTTGAACTGCCCGCCCAAGGCTTCGAGAATAGAACGGTGGTATTCTCAAAATCAGTGCTTTCAATCGAATCTGTGCGTTCTTCAGAGAAAGTGAACCTTAAAGTGCTGCAAATTCTTTGCTTTTGCTGGGACCGATCTTTCTGCTTGCGGCGGCAAGTGTCCTAGTCCCGTGCACCACGGATGTCCTGGACCTAGTCTAGAAGGAAGTTACGATGCATCAACACGCACCTGAACGAAAGCATAGACTCTCTATTCACATTCACTATACCCCTCTTGCTGGGCGGCGGCCTAACCCAGAAACGCGCACATCTCTAGGACCATGTTGGCCATCTACCGCCCTCAAAAACAAGGACGCTATGACTATATGGATCGTTACAAGGTCCTTTATTATTGCGGTTGGGGTTTCCAAAATTCCCTTATCAATGTATGCTTTGGAGTTTAAGGTTGAACGTCTAGGCTCGAGAGTTTAGAGTTCAGGTCCTGACGCTCCGTGTATTACACGTCTCAGGTTCAAACCCACAACCTAACCCAGAACCCTGATTGATAAACCCCTTCCCCTTGATAGGGGTTAAGATAGGGATCCTAGTATTAAGGCCCTTAAAAGGAGGGGGTTATTAATCATGGGTCTACATTAGGATGGCCTCGCAGCGTTCTCCTTGCCGCCCGCGGTTTTGCAGCGTGTGAGAATCCCACCTAGCATGATGGGATAGCCCGCTACCCTCTCTATACTCTATACTAACGCTGACGGCCAGGCAAGCGGAAACCTTTGGGGGGGCCAGGGTAGTGGAGAAACCAGAATAATACAAGCGATTGCATTGGTGAGGTGAGGGGCGGGTGCTCTTGCACCATGTATCACGTGTGGCAAGATTTCCTGCGTCCACCGAAGGGTCAGCAGGGGCCTGATTGCAGGGTATAGTTCTCGGGACAATGGCAGGGGGTTGAGAAGCAACTTATACCAGACTACTCAGCAATTAATAGTTCATCGTCCCAATACTTAACTTTGCCTCTACAAATCCCGGGTCCCCCAATCAACAGTGTAGGAACTCGTATATTTTGCATCATTGTGTGAAGACTGCGGGGAGAGGATGGCGCTCTAGTCCAAGGAACAAACATCAATGCCTTGATTTCATTGCTCGAAAGATCAGTCATCACTCAAAACTCAGTGGATGCCTGGAAGAAGAGCTGCGTAGCGGACAGAAATTTACAGGGCTCAAACCGGCTTCCAAAGAGCGTTTCTGACAGCCGTCAAGATGAAGGCAGACATGCCAAACACAAACAAGAGGCAGGCACATTACAAAATACGAGCGCTGTCTATAGTAATAAGCCCAAGGAAGTATCGCAGATGATCTGGTTGTAAGCTAGCTTTCCTGCCCAGGAGACAAGTATTGGAATTATGTCCATGAACATTGCATGTGACCCCAATAGTTTAGGGTTTATACAGGGTTTAAGGTTTAGGGTTTAGGGTCCTTTCTTCCCTAGGCCCCAAATCGTAGCTTCCACTTTCACGTCCATTCCTTCATCGCCTGCGGATCCCCACAATAGCTATCCCTACAGAACCCCTTACAGTTGTGCCGACATACCCTCCCCACGTTTATTTCAGCAGCCCATCACTCATCGGGGTCTGAAACACCATGGTCCCCAACAGACCACAGACTCTCCTCCCCTACTAAGAACCCCCGCGCCCCCCCCTGCAAATAGACATGGGGGGTTCCAGAATTAGGCGTACCATTTTGGGGGTCCCCATAATAAGGACTATGGTATAGTGGGGTCCTATATTGGGGTCCCCCTATTTAGGGAAGCTACCATATCCCCAACATAATACCATTATAGATTGAAGACAACAATTATCATCAAGGGAGGTGGGTGGGTTACCTATTCATGATATAGCTCCGCCATCGAATCTATACAAGGAATCCAAAATCCTATGCCCTAATCCCTGAACCCCAAACGCCCTAAACCTTAACGGTGACCGAAATCCCGAGCTTGGCAGTGTAACTCCTGACGAGAAGACAATGGGAACCACTACAAGCCTAATATCGGCCACTAAACAACTACCAATGTCAGTTCAGTATGTGCTGAGGTGTAGGGTACCAACAAGGCGGAACCAAACGGAAACGAATATGCAAGGGTTACATGGAAACTGGCTTTACACGAGGTTTTATAGGGTGCTAGGATGTATAACGGCCTAAAGTGAAGTACTAGTATCAATTCCGGTGCCATAGACCACAAATAAATATACAAGGAATCTGGGACCCACACTATTGGTAAGTACTCCGGCCTCTACATGAGGCACATTCTGAAGTATGAGTCTTCGCTATAATAGTGATAATTACAGGAGATTTGAGGCCATTGCCTTTTCATCATTGGAGTTTTCTCCTACGTAGTCCTGAACGGAAAACCCAAATTCTCCAGGGTTTAGGGTTCAGGGCCCTAACCCTAAACCCAACCCCCAAGCCCTCAGACCCTAAACCCCCTGAAGCCTGAAGCCTGAAGCCTAAACCCTAAACCCAGTGGCGAAGGGTCTTCCCCGCTGCAGATGCACAGCGATCACAGCAAAGCTCCGGCAAGTGGCAGACCTTTCGCCAGAATGGAAAATAAAATGAACAGCTCCATAGGGTTTATATATGGGTTACTAGGGGTCTACATTGGGATAATGGAAAAGAAAATGGAAACTACTATTTAGGGTTTAGGAATTAACAGCTCCATAGGGTTTAGGGTTTAGGGCTTAGGGGTTTAGGGTTTAGGGCTTAGGGGTTTAGGGTTTAGGGTTTAGGGTTAAGAGCTTGATAGGGTTTAGGGTTTAGGGCTTAGAGGTTCAGGGTTTAGGGTTAAGAAGGGGCGGGATTTCGGCTTGAAACCGGGGCCAAGCACATGTCTGACTAGCATATACTTACCTGAAGCCCGCATATCGTTCCTGTTTGGGATTC
Organism: Symbiodinium pilosum; assembly: GCA_905231905.1. Lineage (NCBI taxonomy): Eukaryota > Dinophyceae > Suessiales > Symbiodiniaceae > Symbiodinium > Symbiodinium pilosum. The sequence continues at coordinate 49,969 of CAJNIZ010042819.1, forward strand.
TGTCCGTCTTTTTTCCAAAGAAGTTCAGAAGCATTTCCCAGAACATCAAAGGTCCAGGTAGGGCGTAGGCGCAGGATGTGGGCTTCAATCCTTGAGAATCCAAGTATGTGTATGATCAGCCCATGCCTAGGAGGCCAAAGCTCTGAAAATGCAATTTCTTACGTCTCAAAGGTTGGATATTTTTAGGCCATTTATGTCTTTGCCTTTGTCCCAAGCTGTTGTCCTATGGGATGCATTGAATCGAAGGAAAGATGCTAGACTCAGACTAGGATTCGTAGGGCTCTTTATATTGGGGTTTGTATTGGGATAATGGAAAATAAAATGGAAACTACTATAATGGGTTATATAGGGGTTATATATGTCTGTGCGGGGTCCCATACGAGAAAACAACACACACAGGGTGTGCGGACAGGAAGCTTCACGGTGCCATCAGCTGGGCAGTGTTGCGCGTTGACTTTCAAGAGCAAACTGGGCCCCACATGGCGCACTAGAACGCGCACCGTGGCGCCGCCAACCTTTCCGAACATCTTCAGGCCTTCATTCGCATCATGCACCAGCTCCCGGAACTGGTAAAAGCGGGTCCCGAATCTCATCCAGATGTAGCAAGCGTCACTGAGGATCCCTTGCGACTGGACATGCTTGAATATCATGCGCTGGACAGCCCTCCTAAAGCGAAACCTTTCGAAACGCTGGTCTTACCTCTGATAGGACTTAAAAGAAACTATAGGATGTCTACCTCATTCTGCCTTAGCTTTTTCCCTACATGAATAAAACATCGTGGCCCAAACTAGCACCTGACTAAGACTCTACCCCGCCCACCAGCGGGTGTTCATTTAGGGAAGATCATGATGTTGGTTCCGAAAATACTCACAAGTACTAGAACCCCTAAGTTTAAGGGTTCCTGTCGTGCCTGTAAACGGTTTCCCCAATATGGCCTTAATATAGCCGTTATATGAGCCAATTTCATTAATCCCCTAGGGTCCCTTGCAAGGATCCCAAAGTCGAGGGGTACAACCCAAGGGGTACAAGCCCGATATAAGAAGCCTGGTAAACCATGTATCAAGGCCTACAATTCACCATCATGTCTGGGACACCTTTAACAACCCTAAACCCTGAACCCTTTACCCCTAAACCCACAAACATCTATGCTTTCGTGCACATTCAACCCATCCTTTCTGGAAGAACTCCTAACCCTGAACGTAAGACCCTGAAATCTAATCTAAACCCTTAATACATACATACACATGCGTTGAACCCTTAACTCTAAACATTTAACCCTGGATAACCCAAAGGTAACCCCGTATATAAACATTTGTAATTTAAATACCCCCAAACCCCTGAACCCTTGCAAAACCCCTGAGACCCTAAGCTCTAAACCCTGAACCCTCAAACCCTGAACTCTAAACCCCAAAACCCTAAACTCTCAACCCATAGGCCATAAGCTCTAAAACTCTAAAATGTACACCCTAAAGCCCTAAAACCCAAAAGTTTAAACCCACTAAAAAACAACACTAAAAACCCTGAAGCCCTAACCTATCAACCTAAACCCTAAAACCCGAAACTCTAAACCCTAAAACCTAAAACCCTAAACTCTGAAACTCTCAACACTGAACCCTAAGCCCTGAAACCCTAAAACCCTAAACTCTCAACCTCAAACCCTAAAAACCCAAACTCGCATCCCTAAACCCTAAAAACCCTAAAGCCCTAAACTCTCACAACCCTTAAACCTTTAACTCTCAACCCTGAACCCCAAGCCCTATAGCCTACAACCCTAAACTCGTATCCCTAAAGCCCTCAAACCCTAAACTCTCAACCCAGAACCCCAAACTCTGAAACCCCAAAACCTAAACTCTCAACCCTAAACCCTAAACTCGCATCCCTAAAACCCTGAAAACCCTCAACCCTTAAACTCTCACAACCCTGAAGCCCTAAACTCTCAACCCTAGCTCTGCCGGTCCCAAGCCTTTGCCGCGGAGGGATCGCCGAAGTGCTTCAGGAGGGTTTGCCGACGGCAAGGGTCCCCAGCATTGCAATACTCCTCCACCTTGGGCGACTTTATAGGTTTAGGGGTTTTGGGTTGAAGGGTTTAGGACTTAGACCTTAGGTGACTTTGTTCGGGTTTAGGGTTTTTGGGTTGAAGTGTTATGGACTCAGGGTTTAGGGTTGTAGGTTTTGGAGCTTCGGGCTTTTAGGCTGCCAGCGTTTATGGGGTAATCCCCCGCTTTAAGTGACTCGTACGGTTGATACCCAAAAAATCCCATGACCACCCTCAGTACCTTCTTACTTTGGGAATCATGAAGACCCTGGTTTGCTTAGGCCATTGCAGGATGTGAAATTGTCAACAATATCAGAGCTCTGTGCCTCATGGCCCTAAACCCTAAGCCCGAATCCCAAGCCCTAAACCCTAAACCCTAAACTCTAAACCCCTCAACTCTAAACCCATGGGTGGGAAGGCGAGCAAAGGAGTGCTTTGTTGAGGGCCTACATAACCCCTATACCATCCCTATATAATCATGGGTCTACATAAGGGTTTAGGGGGTTATGGCATTTGAGCTAGCACTGTTTCAGCGCGGAATTCCTCAAAACCGGATGCCCCTCATTTGAGTTATAGTCTCAACTCCTAGCATCCCCCTTAATAACCCTTATAATGCTCCAAAATAGGACCCCTATAACCCCCCTTCAAGGAGTTTAAACTATAGCTGATTTGGGTCCTGGTTGGGATAGTCCTCAAACAATACTTTAAGTTCCTAGTTGACCTGTAGAATGATGAGGTTAAATACCATTCACATCATTAACCCCATGATATGCCGAAAAAGAAACAGGCTTCAGGTGTGGCCCCGCGATGTGCCATACAGTACCCTGGATTCCGTCTAAATGAAATGTATTTGGTAATTTCCCAAAATAAGGGGGCCCCAATATAGACCCCAAAATACTTCGCAGTAATCCTTAGTATTGGGGCCCCTGGGAAGGTACCTTTAACTTTAGGAAACTCCCATTTCAGGATAATAAGAGAGAACCTAAGTGGTGCCGTATAGGGGGCAGTAGCAGGGGACCATCCTACTGTTGGGACTACCTGGTGGGTACCCTTGCATGAGGCTGATATGGGAGACTAGGAGGGGTATAAGCCCCATGTACGGCTTACATGGGGGAAACTACGTACATGAAAATCCTGTAGACCTATGTAAAAGAACGCTCGTGTGCTCTTTACGCCAAGTTGCAGCCTCGAGCTCATGTAGAGCTATCTCCTGCAGCGTCATGTAGGCTTAGGGTTTACAGCATGGGGGTGACCCTACGATTCCACCAGGGACTCCTAAAGAGCATTGGGCATAGCATTGCTCAGAAGGTAAGTTGCAACGAGAATGCTACCACCGAACAGGCTGGTATATCGGACTATCCGGATTGCACCCCTCCTGTTAAGAACCTCAAAAGAAGGATCCCTATTATGATCCCTATTAAGGGGAGGGGGTTTGTTTATCATGGGCCTGGGTTAGGATTTAGGGTTTGCTGTGTCTCAATCCCGCTGCCGACTAACATCTAAGCTGCAGCCCACAAGAAACAAACCCTAACCCCAGTGCATCTACAACCCAAATGGTCATGTCAAAAAACCCTTATAAACACAAGAACACTACATACGATCCATCATCAGAACAACCCCATAAACGAACTTCTGATCTGTTTCAAGAAGCACCCACGTATCATGTATCACTTCACCCTATCACAAGAACCCACACCCACACAACCCTCGCCCCCTTGAAATTAAGTACCCCCGACCCCATGAGTACACTATTATGCCGAGATGGGGAATTCTTGTGTTTTGTATTGGGAACTCGGCATAGCCTCCTTTAAAGCGTTGTTGTCTTTGCCCCTTTTGGGCTCCATGTTTACGTAAGGGCAGGTTATAAGCCCCTATGACCCGTGCATCAGCATTCCTCCGCTTCGGCAGCCCGGCGCCCGGTAAGCAGCTGCCTTGACGCATCAGAAGCCCCCAACACTAAGGCCCTAAACCCTTAGCTTATAAACCCCCTGAATCCTAAGCTCTAACCGCCTCCAAGCCCACCTCCCCCTCAACAGGTTGGTTCTGGGAAGTCTGGCTTGAGGTCTTGAGGCAAGTTTTCACGGGGCGATGCGCTACCTACCTCCAGGGTTTAGGGTCTAGGGCGGAGGGCTTAGGGTGTATGGCCCTAAATCCTAAACCCTTTAGGGCCACCAGCTCTGAGCCTAAAAGCCGAAACCCTCCCAACCTGATAAACGTGATACTGCCTGAGATTGCATGTAGAATGTAGGGTTGATGAAAGTCATATGGGCGTTACATGGGGTGATGTGCGACCGCGCTCCACGTTCTCAGCCCCCCCACGCAGTCATCCAGAAAACTATGAACTCTCAATAAACCTCTCTAAGCCCTCCTTAATCACACTATAAACACTCACTGCAGGACTACAGGATCACAGGACCAAGGAGAGGGGGGACCTTTTAAACCCCCTCCAAAACTCTATGAAATAATTCATGAACCCTCTACAAACCCCAAGACACTCTCTAACCTTAATAACATCTATACAGGCTATGAACCTCCGGTAAACCTTCTATTAACTCGATAACACCTCTATAAACTCTGTAGAAACCTTTCGTCTCTATCAGCTCAGTAGTCAACTCTATCAACCTTCATAAGCCCTCTAGAAAATCCTTCAGAAACCTGCTGAACCTCCTAAAGCCAGCTATGAAATTAATGACCCTCCGCACACTTTCAAAACCGCTCTATGAACACCATGAGCCTCTGTAAACCTCCTAGACTAAGCCTCTAAATGAATCCACCCAACCGAGACCGTGGGACCAACTGGAGGAGGGGAACGTTCATCATATTCGACTACGTAGGGCGTATATAGGGACTATAGTAACACCCTACCAAAACATGTACAACAGTGGACGGCCGAAGCAAGTCCTAAGCCCGAAACCTTCTTCCCTGGGTCTAAGCCTTCATGCCCAAGTCTTTGCAAACCACTTAAGGGTTTAGGGTTTAGGGCGTCGGAACCACAATCTGGGCTGCTGTTAGGGAACTTAATTCAAGTTACTACATTGGGGAGGCCATAATAACCACTATATATAGATATAAAATATACATATATATATACATATATACCCATTATGGTAACGCAAACTAAGTTCCATAACAGAAGCCCAGCAATCCCCAGTCAGCCACAAAAAATATAAAAAATATTTCAGCCTCAGCCTTTTGCTGAGGGCAACCATCGTAACCAAAGGCAAGGAAGTTGGCCGTTTACATAGAAACCATGCACCAACTTACGATCATATTCTGTGTGAACCGCCGTTTGGCCGCATAAACCGCCACCCGGCACAAGATCGGGCAAGGTAGTCATACTTTGCCCGGTAGAAACCCATACACCCTGTGATTAAGGTCGACCAGGCTGCCGTACATCGCTGAAATCCTGCATGCCGGCTTCATTCAAAATGCCGCTTGACTACGCGTTTTGTGGTGTCCTAGGTGATAGACTTGCTTCCTGGGTATGGATGCATGAGGATAGTAGGAAACCCCCATGTAGCAAACCATAAACTGTAGCTACCACTTTCTTGGCCATCCCTATATATAACCCCTGTATAACCCTTATATAACCCCTGTAAAACCATATAAAACCCTAAAACGCCTATGTAACCCCTATAATCCCTAAATAACCCCCTAATAATCCCTATATAATCCCTATAAAGCCCTAAACCCATCTTGAAGCTTTGTTTGCATCTTGCAGTTCATCCCTGGAGAACCCCCCCTAGGGATTATTTTGGGGGTTATATAGGGATTATAGGGGTTTAGGGTTTAGGGGGGTTATATGGGGGCTTTATAGCGGCTATTTAGGGGTTATATAGGGATAAGGGATATTTAGGGGTTATATAGGGATAAGGGAAAAGAAAATGGAAACTACTTCAAAGCACATCTCTAGAAGCGCGAAGCCATAAACTGGGTTCTGCTCAAGGATTTAGGGTTTACGGTTTGGGGTTTAAGGTTTGGGGTTTAGGGTTTTCGGGTCTGGGATTTAGGGTTTACGGTTACGGGTTTAGGGTTATGCTCAGAATCACCGCAGAAGTTACGTTTCTCGGAGTTTCTCGGAGGAGCTGTGTTAGAGGCCACGTGGTTTAGGGTTTAGGGTTTGACGTAGAGTTCGACCAGAATTTGCGTAGCAGTACTCTGGCTTCGGGGCCCTGGACTTATAAACAACTCTTAGAAGGTATCCAGGACTTACAAACCCTGTAAACTAAGCAACAGGGCTTAAATGGTCCTTCCTTCCCTTCTAACTGAACCCTGAGCCCTAAACCCCAAATATTGCAGACCCTAGGTACATGCAACATTGGATATTTGTGATGGTTTGGCCTCAGAAGGCCAAACTGAAACTCTGCAACCTACAGTCCCCCTTAAGTAGACAGAATATGGGGGGTATGTATGGGAGCATATTAGAATATACTCAAAGCCATATTCTGTCTACTTGACGGGGCCTATAACCCTAAACCCTAAACAGTAGTTTGCATTTTCTTTTCCATTATCCCAATATGACCCCCACATTCTGTAATCCCAAATCTTGATCCCATATCAACATACAGGGGGATCCCGAAGCCTGCCAAATCCAAAGCCAGGCACCTCATCTGGGTTTAGGGTTTAGGTTGGGTCATTCCCCCACCCAGTAACTGTCCTTAAAGGGGGCCTCTTTAAGGGGCTATTATAACTCCTATTACCCCTTGTGGTAACTGTTACTGTAAGGGGGAATAACCCAAGGTTTAGGGTTTAGTGACCCCACACCAAAACTACCTACTGATGCTACAGGGGATTGCAGGAATGAATGTAGGTCGTATCGTAGGGAAGCTGCTTGATTTTACACGGAGGGATCCATTGCCTCTCCCTTGACTTGAGCATCAGTAAGATAAACACGGAAGCCTGTATAACCCTTTGGTAGGAGGAAAGCAGTGTGAGTAGGGGCTTCCCTGAGCTTGCATTTGTTTGGGGCCCTAGAGTTATACTTGTCACAGATCCTGTTTTCACATCGCCATGTTACCATCTTTGAAAGTAGGGTTCACGGTTAAGGAGGGTTTGGGGTGATCGTATAGACTTCTTGGAATGCAGAATCCCTCCCCGTAATAATGGCACACCCACCTCTCTAGAAATCGATACCAAATTGAGTAATGTTTTTTTGGTGGTTGAAACTAGTAAGATAATATTCCTTATATAAGATGGGTATCAGAATATCCCCAAATAAAATACTGCTCATTTGTGCCATGGTTGCCAAGGAAAGTGGGGGGTCATTGACAGGGGAGGTGATCACCTGTGAGGGCAGCGCTGCGAGTCCAGGCTGATTTAGCCGCTGCAACCAAGGATTCAGAGGGTGGCATACAAAAAACTGGGTTGCTGTTAAGGAACTTAAAAATTAGGTTACTATATTGGGGAAACCCTATTATTTACTATATAGACCCATGATGGTAACTTAATTTAAGTTCCTTAGCATCAACCCAGAAAAGAAGTGTAATTAAAACATCGGCCTCGCTAAGCATACAACTGGAGGTTCCTTGAGTAAGCTCTTCTTGGATTCCCTTAACGTTCTAAAACCCTAAATCCCGACTCTGAAGGCCAAACCAGTCAGGAATCCTTTAAAACCCCTAAATCCAAACTCCTATCATCAACCCTGAATCTTACACCTAAAATCCGCCACCTCTAAAAGTCTAACCTCCAAGAGACCGAGAACTTCCAGACAACTTACAGCCGCAACTGCCAATTCACTAAACCATAAATTCCCTAAACCCTAAACCCTCCTTCCGGGAGCAGAACATGGCGCAAAGCGCTGGTAAGCCATCGCGGCCTGCTCGTCCACTTTCCTGTCACGGCATCTATGCCAGGGTCTTCCAACACTTGGGGGTTGGTTTTGGGTTTTTTAGGGTTTACGGTTTAGGTCCCTTTAAAGGGGATCTATGGGTTGTATAGGCTTATGTAGAGGGATCTAAGGATATGTAGGGAGATATAATAACATGCAAAGGGGGTTAGGGTTCAAAAAATTGAGGAGTCACTTTGGGGGTTTCAATCGTAGAAAGGATCTATTGGTGCCCAGTTTAAGGAAATTTCCTTGTGCAGAGGAAGGTCTGGTATGGATTCGAGGGTTGATATGGATTGACTTTTGTTAGATGCCGAGGCTTCTATCTATTTTGCGGTGGCTGCTGCGAAAGGATGTCAGGTGAAGAAGGGGTTAGCTTCTCTGGGCTGGAGGTGATTGTGCTTCGGAGATAACAATTGGCTTGGCCTGGAAATTATGGGAGAGGAAGAGTTCTCTGCTAATGAGTTGGGTCTTCCCTACGAGGTTTTGGAGCTAGCCGTTCCAGCTGCGGAGGCTAAGCCCCAAATGGTCAAAAGGTCGTGCCGACAACTCCCGTAACCAAAGGCAAGCGCACATTTTCCGGTCATTGGGACAATTTATGAGCACCTACTGAAGGCCACAACAGAAGTAGGGGTGCACCCGACAAGCCTAGGCCAATCTATAGTCAAGGGCTTTGGGGTTTAGGGTGCGTTTTAGGGTAAATCGGGTGATTCGAAGCGCTAAATCATCTCGAAAGAATCTCTAGGAAGGCCCCCTATGAGCCCCATCTACGCCCTTTGTGAGAATAAGGTTTCTAAGACGGCACCGTAAAACCCCCCAAGCCGCAAACCCTAATCCCTGAACCCTAACTCTTACAACCTGAACCCTAATCCCTAGATCCTGAATCCTAATCCCTAAGCGCTTATCCCTGAAACCCTAAGTGTCCCTCCTCGTTGACATCTACTGCAGCAACCTGGATTACTGTTAATGTTGTCAGGTCCTTAAATAACGCCTGCATGCCCGAGTGTCAGAGCGCTTGTCAGTTTTTATCCTCGTTGATCTCTCAGCATGGTACACTTAGCTTAACCCTGAAACAGTAAAGCTTAAACCCTGTATATATGTGACAATACTGGGAAGGAGGGGGGGAGGGCAATACGTTTGATATAAAGGCCCTGTGACTTGTATACTAGAGTGCCAAAATTCAAAGGGTTTAGGGTGCGGAGGGTCATGCAAAATTTTAGCATCGACCCTAGACACCCATTCACAACCCCAGTTTCCATCGCATGTTCCATGTCTTGTCCAACTTGATTCTCAGTTGTCGGGGTAATATCTCTGAACCCTATAACCCTAAGGTCCCAAATACCAAAATTACTATTGCCCAAAACCCAGGTACCAAATTATTGTGTACTTGGACCCTCTGGGTAAAGCCCGAGAAAACCCTGTTAAACCCCATGAAATCAACCCCATGACCCCCTAAACCCTAAACCCCATGAACAGCTTGGCCTGGTAGTAGGCGCTGAGGGACTTGGGCGGCGTGGCGTGGAAGACGAAACGGACGTCAGCTTTGTCCACACCCATGCCTTGGGGTTTAGGAGCTAGGGTTTAAGGTTTTAGGGTTTAGGGTTTTAGGGTTTTAGGTTTAAAGGCGATGTAAGGGCTGTAAATGCGACATAAGTATACACCCTTGGCTATAGAGACATATAGGGATACATATATATATATATATCTGTATATATGAGTAGATGGCGATCTATAGGGTTTAGGGTGATAGGGAGCGCAATGTGGGGGTTTGGTGTCTATCGTGTCTAGGGGTAATTCTAAGATACAATATGGATACATAAGGAAATATAATCTCGGCACGCAAGACGTCCTACTGGCATCAAGGGCCGCGCCAGAGAGTTCATCCCCATCCACGATATCCCTGAACCCTGAAGCCTAAATCCTCACTCTCCCTTTAGCATCAGCAGCGGAAGCCCTAAATCCCACTTTAAGCACCCAGTGGCCGAAGGCAATTGTCGCAACGAGGACCCTCACCTTTTGAAGTGAGGCATTGGGTTCAGGGTTCGGGTGTCGGGGATGAGAAAATTTTCAGGTGATCAGAATGGTGCGCTTTTGGGGCATCATGTGATGTGAGTAACAAGGGGCCATTACAAAATATGTGGGTCACAATACTTACTCTAAGTGTATATACGTCTACACACCTTATATACGTATCTCTAAATACGTGTGCATACATACAAATGCTACCTACAAATGCGTAACCATGCAAGCTTCTACATTCACCCCTAGATCACTGCACTTGCTCTCGCCTAAGCTTACTTAGAGGGGCGACTTACTCATAAGCTACTTGGATTAGTACCTGTAGTCGCAACCTACTTCTGTAAACTAGACTATACCAGGGTTATAGGTACAAATACTAAGTAGCGTACGTGATTCACACGCCCTTCTGGTGACCAAGCCCTAAACCCTGAAGCCTCAAGCTCAGAATGAATAGAAACTGTATGGGATGAAGCTGCCAAAATGAAAAGCCACGCCGCTCCAACTCCGCCCAGAACCCCGGGTATGAATCCTACACAAGTTCTAGGGTGTATGGTCTATTTAGGGTTTTGGGTACCTAAACCCTAAACCCTAAACCCTAAACCGTTTGGGTACCTAAACCCTGCCCTCCCCAGAGCCTTTTCGGGAGGGCCGCTAGGCTCACTTTGGCCCAGCTGCAGCTGAACCTCGACAAGATCAAATTCTGAGTCCGTTTAGGGTTTAGGGTTTAAGGTTTCTCAGTGAGGGGGTGCAGGAGCCCACCCCCGCTCGCGCTCCACCCTCGCCTCAACCTTTTGCGGGTTTA